>MCFE01000614.1:0-52833 GCA_002104905.1 Basidiobolus meristosporus CBS 931.73 | reverse complement strand
CGCAATAGCTCAGGCATAAGCTTTCCAGGTCGGATAGATGGGTTGCGATGGCTCTGAGGGTGATGTCTGTGAGCGAACTGCAGTCCTCTAGGTCGATGTTTCTCAGTTTTGGGCACCTTGCCACGAGTCCCAGAAGCCCACCATCGCTCAGGTGGGAGCATCCTGAGAGATCTACGTTTACCAGACGGGAGCAAAACTCTCCCAGAGCTTGAACCCCATCATTGGTAAGATGCCGACATCCGGATAGATTGATGGAGCTGAGTTGTGTGCATCCCTTGGCGACAGCAATCACCCCTTCATCAGAGATTGCGTAGCAAGAGCCCAGTGACAAGGTTTTTATCCCCGTCAGTCTACTGATAGAAAGTAGTGTACTATCATCCACACCAACACAAGCGTCTACTCGCAGGGTGTCTAGTTGTGTGCACCTCTGAATGATATCCAAAAGCCCCATCGAAGTAGCATTTCGGCACCTAGAGATATCAACCTGCTTTAGCGAGGAGGCACAGCGCTTGCCCAGTATTTCCAGAAATCTGTCATCGACACAGGATAATCCAGAGATATTCAAAACCCGTAGATCACTACACTGGCCTATGAAATACGAGATGCTCTCACGGCTGATCGAGCGGCAGCCGTGGAAATGAGCCATTTGGATGTTGCAACAATAGTCTGATATGACTCGTAGCTCCTGTGAAGTGAGTTGAGAACATCCCCTACAAAGGATTCCAAGCACCATACGTTAGCCATACTCTCTAGAGAGCCACTGTGCATCACACCCGCACCAACCTGAAATTAGCTGTTTTAAGGAAACCGCCCGCGGCACAGCAAAGGTTAACGATCTGCTCGCTGGCAATGCGCTTGTAATAGCGGGTGAGATCGATAGTCTCCCAGAGAGAACCATCGAAGGCGACTTTCTTCCAATTCCGACAGACCTGAAGGGACATGTCCATGAGTAAGCGGACCTCTAGGATGTGGAGATGGACAATCTACCTTTGAGGACTTCACCAGGTTTCGGATATCCAAAAGCTTGAAAATGCGCACTCGAATCTCCGACGGGAGTCTTTCTAGTGGATCATTGAAGTCGCGACAAGTAGTGTTGGTCTGGTACGAATACTTCTCTTCGAACAAACTAGTGGCAGGATACAGCTGCAGCTGTGGTTGGGAATGGTGGGGAAGTAGATGGATGGTTTGTGGTGATTGCACCAGCATATTCAAGACAACGCGTACGGTCTAAAGAAAGTCACGGAATGCAGGAAGGAAACCGAATCTACAGCCAAATCGGATGGGAACAGGGATTATCTACCCGTAGGGCAGGGACAAGCTTTTATCACCTTTATATCAACCAGGCGTGCAAGGCAACGGCACCGATTAGCCCTCACCTCCACCTCGTACACCCACCACCCCCTGATTTGGGACTGGCAGCGTTCAGATGGATTAATAGTCACACCCGTTTTACATCCTGCTTGCCCATTGGGCCATCCACACAGGCAGAATCTCATAGCCATTTAAGCAGTTTCACCAATTGAAGTAGAGATTGATTGAGAAAATATCCCTGAGTGCCCAAGTTGGGTAGATCAACCAACATGGCGGCTGAAGTCCATTGTCAATGATACTTCCCCTGACCACATTTCTCATGGTGTGAGGAATCACCCGTGAAACATTTTGGTCAGGAACGAATAGCAACCCCTAGACCTGAGCTAAATATACTGGCAAGGATTGATGGTTGGCCAGGGATCGCGGACCAAGGATCGCGGGTTGTAGAGCGTGCAAATCCCAAGCCAAAATCATTTGGAGAGGTGGGCTCCGACTGGGCGAGTTTGTCATGAGTCACAGCCAGATAACTGCTCTGCTATCGGAAGCCATGCTGTAGATCTGGTGGACAGTGCAGCGAATCAGATCCGCCTCTCTGGAAACGAGCAGTGCTGCCATCTAGATGGATACTTGTCGTTCCAGCAGTGGGATCGATGGAAAGCCTTGAAGAACGCCCCCAGACGGGTCGCAACGGAAATGGCCATCTGTTTCTGTTTTTCCTGGTCAACCGTTCTTACGTATCGTTCAAATCTTCCCAAATCCAGCGATTTTCCCTTGCTATTCGCGAACAGCATGGGCTTTGTTGTGGTCGGGGGTCATGTGATGTGGGATGTTTATCTAACGTGGATGTGGGGACGATTACTGGATTTAGACCGCAAGGAAGATGCAAAACACATAAATAAAATTTGCCGTCATCACACCGACCCACTCGACGTTCTTGATTACGACAGCATGGGTAAGCCTCTAGGTGTGTATGTGTCTTGCTGCTCTGTATTAACCGCGGGCCTGGTATGCTAGTTCAAATTCAGCAGGTCGCTCCACAATTCCAAGCCACTGCTGTGGTTGACGGGTGCTTCCAGGAAGTGAAGCTATCGGATTTCGCGGGCCAATACGTGGTCCTCTTGTTCTACCCGCTAGATTTCACCTTCGTGTGTCCCACCGAACTGGTCGCATTCAGCGAGCGCATCTCTGAATTCACTTCCATGGGGGCTCAGGTTTTGGGAATTTCGGTCGATTCCCAGTTCACCCACTTGGCTTTCAATAATACCCCCAGAAACCAAGGCGGCCTTGGAGGCCTGAAGTACCCTCTGGTTTCAGACATCACCAAGAACATCTGCCGCCAGTACTCCACGCTGATAGAGGAGGCCGGAGTGGCCGCCCGTGGGTTGTTTATCATTGATCCACAGCAGAAGGTTCGCATCAAGATTATCAACGACCTACCAGTTGGTAGATCCGTGGACGAGACCTTGAGGTTGCTAGAGGCCGTGAAATTCACCGACGAACATGGAATGGTTTGTCCAGCCAACTGGAAACGTGGAGAAAATGCCATCAAGCCCAACCTGGTCGAATCGAAGGAGTATTTCAACAACCAGTCACCAGCACAAACAAATCAACTGAAACGCCCACCCACTTCCCCTCTTGCCAACGAGGAGAAGCGTGCCCGCTAGACTAGTGTTGACTCTGACGCTGTTAACCATTCCTCGCTTTCTTAGAACTGGTCGAATTGTATTTCTATTCTCAATAAAACCCTAGATTCGCACAGAGATTGAACCTGCTGCTTCAGTTTAATTTCCACACCAAAGGGCGAACCAACAGCATATTGGCTGAATTCAATGGAAATCCAGTTTGGTCAATAAAAAAAATCCCCCTTTTTGCTTGGGTTTATGGCCAAATCAATCAGTAAAACGACCACAGAAATTGTTCAATTCACTAGCTTAACTTGACACTTGGTTGGTGAGTACCAGTTGGAAATGGCGGACTTCAAGTGTGATACCGCTTATGACATAGAGGAATACCAAGAGACCATCAAAGGGTGGGACGAGAAGAATAGCAAATATCTAGAGAGATATTTCACCAAACACTACTTTGGTCAGTTCGTGAGATTTCCTCCCTTGAATCCCTGAATATTGACTCTTCTTCTAATCAAGTGAATGAAGCCACCGACAAGGAAGATCAGTACATAATGCAGGCCCCCAACAAGTACGTTCCATCGCATTTCTTTCCACCGGTGCCCCACACCGACTCATTCGGTGTCCCTTTAGATTATGCATAGTGGGTTTGGCAGCCAACCATCCATTGCTAGCCTCAGAGGCCTCTCATATCAAAAGCATCGAATTCTCCGAGGCTGTGCTAAACAACAAAGTGCAAGGAAAGAGAAAGAAGGGGGCCCTGTGGCTTGATCCACGGACAGCCATCTGTAAAATCACCCTCGATAACGAGGAGGCCTTTACGATTCGTGCTGGTGTTCATAGCCAATTGATGGAAGTAAACGAGGGTATCGTGAAAACCCCCGAGCTCCTCCTCAACGAAGTAAGTTTTTCACGCAAGTCGTCGAACGCTGTCACGGGATATACTAACTGTCACCAAAGTCTCAGTCAAAGGGATACATCGCCATACTGAAGCCCAAGTCCGACAACTCGGCCATCGCATTGAAAGAATGCAAGAGCGAAGAAGAGTACAAGAAACTTCGCAACCTAGCTTGAGCCGACCTACCATCATCCAAATTAGACGAATCCTTTGAATAAAACGGAGACCATCAAGGAATAAAAATCTATCCACATTTATTCATTATATTACAAAAGACCCCTTATTAACTGGAGATAGATACTGTCAATTCACTCCGTATTCAGCCCAGGCAGGATGCAGGAACATCAGGATGCTTTGTCCTTTTTAGACTTCAATTTCTTCCATAAGCGGGATTTCTGTCTCTCCACATAGGTGAGTTTGCTACGCGTTGTTCCCAGGATTTCCAAAAGTGCATTGCTGTGTGAGAGGGCCTCCTGCAGAAACAGACAAACGATTAGCGTTGCTTTCCACGGCGTTGTTCGAGTACAGATCCATACCTGCACTGCTTCCCATGTTTTGAAATACTCTTCCTTGGAAATCTCTTCGTCGTCGGTTGATTCCTTTCCAGAAGGCTCGTCGCGTTGCAACATACTGAGCAATCTACGCAAGTTTCGGTTCTTCTTTCCTTCAGCCTCGATGACTTCCATGAGTTTGATGATGTAGAACTCCAGCCTGTTGTCTTTCATGATGCGTCTATACTGGTACTTGGTGGTGAAATCCTCCAGTCTTTCGGGTGGTGATAAGAGCTCTGGATTTGGGAATGAGGTTGTTGAGGTTGTGTGTCGGTGCTGGAAAGGGCTGCGAACTCGTATGATATACCTTTGATGTTGATGACTGCGGCGGCGTCCTCACCATCCAAGGAATTGCCTCTCTTTTTGGAAGTGGTGGAAATATCCTAACTGTGGTTTTAGCTAGGTGGCTAGGAAGAAACAAGGGACTTCCGATTACCCTGGTGGCCCCAACGGTTGCCTTGAAAGTCCATAGTCGGGTATTTCCGTGGACGTGATCTGCTCCTAGCTTTAGTAAAGTATATAGTCAAGGTAATGTAGGAGGCACATTCGGTCCTGCCACCCATTATACTGGATTGCTACGAAAAGGATATATTTCTTGCCACGGTTATGAGGGCAAAACCCGATTTCCTCGGAATCGCTTGGCTCAGCATCTGCATTCAAAAGGGAAATAGGTGAGTGATCTGGCCGGTGTTCTGTCTAGCCTAGTATCAAGCAAGGTCTTGGAAAAACCTGAGAACAAGGGTTTGCTAGAGTTGAGCGGATCGCTTTCCATTGCCGAAGTCGAGTAGTCTTAGCGCTTGAGGTTTCGTTAATGAAATATTTTAATTTAAAGTCCATATATCTTATGCTGCCTAAATCACATGACCCGACGGAGCAGGCCATCCCAATTTTGAACGGGATTTTTTCGTTGGTAAACAATCGCACTGCAAGTGGACTTCCGATTGAAGACCAAAGAGACGTTCAACTAGCAGCAGGTCACTCTTCGTTCCCGATGTTCTCCACCAAAAATTCCCACAACTTCCCTCAGGTACGGACTCTTGGTAGTATCCGCTTCAAAGAATGAAACCTAACTGTCTGCCCGAATTGTAGATCGAGTGTGATGGCCATGAATCCTGGGCAGGGGAGTATATTTACCCAAATGGATGGACTGCCATAGGCTCGAAGCGCGTGGTTGCCAAGGTACTGGTTCCTGAAAAGTGTACCAAAGCGTAGACAATTTCTCATATCGAGTGATGTTTGTAGATTGCCGATCCACACTGGAACTTGCAACGTGATCCTCATGTGAAGAATGCAGCAACCTTATTTACTCTTATATTTGCACTCCTGTTCATCAATACATTTATACTGTAACATCGAAGCCGCCTTCTTCACGGCACCTACTGGGCACGGACCCACTTCTGTGCCTCAGTTAGACCGGAGCACATTATCGCTTTCAACCGAGTGTTTCTGGAGAATGTGATGGATATACCATTGTAGGAGACAATATGGTGAGCAATAAGAATGCCGAGCCAGAATAAACGCCACTTGATCATTGATTTCCAACTTAATTGTCTTTCGGCAGACGTTATGTGATCCTGCATAAGCAACAGCAATTACAAACACGGTTGGATGGGGTATCGAATGTTTGGTAGCTAAAGTGCTCCTACAGCTTAATGATAGCAAAGCAAGGCAAACGAGTTGACGGCATTGATACGATCCCGCTATTGTTAGTGGATTGTGCCTGGCTCGATGCCTACGGACACGATCTTTGCATGGCTGTGCATCCCTGGAAGCATTAATGAAATCACTGAGAATCGAGGCTGTGCTTTATATAAACATGATCGTTCGTTCAACGGCCTGTTGAATGGCTGGTACTTCCCCGATCTCATTACGACAAACTCCGTTTGCGTTGTGATTTTAACCCAGCACCGATCTCCTGGTTTCCCTCCAAGCCTCTCTTCCTTGAACCCAGTCCATGTGTAATGTTTGAACTCCACAACGACATCATCGATAAACTTAGCCCGAGACAGAGTCAGACGTTGGTGGATGTGGCGGTTCCGCTGAATCTCCTGTCGGTGATCTTCAATTTGCTGGTCATTCTCATCTTTGCCATATTTCATAGCCTAAAGAGCCACTTGGTCAACCGAGTCTCCCTGAGGCTGACCTTCGCCGTGGCCACAGTGGACCTCTTCTACTCCGCCTTTCAGATCGTCAGTGATGTGACCAAGGAGAACGAGTTCCTGTGCGCGCTGAGCGTTTGGGGGTTCATACAGACGACGCATCTGTCCACCTTTCTGACCGTCATGATCGCATTCAATCTACAGGTGATATTCGTGCATGGGAAGCGGCAAACCCAAAAATACGAGAAATACTACTACTCGATCGCCGGCCTTCTCTCTTTGGCCATATCCTTGCCCCCGCTGCTCAGCGGAAGACTAGGCCACGACTCCTACCAGGAGTCATGCTGGTATAGCATCCATAACCCCTCCGAGCGGATGGTCTGGACCTGGGCAACCCTTTACAGCTGGACCATGCTGGGTATCTTCTACTGTTTCGTCGTGGTCCTGATGGTTCTGATCAAGATCGCCCGAGAGAGACAAGACCGTAGACGGTTCTTCAGCAATTCCCTCATCATCCAGTCCACCATGAACAAAGTGGTGCGCCGGGTGATTCTATACCCGATCATCCCGGTCCTCACTCAGTCGTTCAATCTCATCTCGGAGCTGGATATCTACTGGAACCAGCGGGTGAACTATACCTTTCTTTTGCTCTCATTCATCGGGACCTCCTCGCAGGGGATCCTCAATGCAGCCATCTTCTTTGTCGACCCCGCCGTCCAGAACGCCTGGGCGGAGCTGAAGGACGACCTGATCTTTCAGTATCACATTCAACAGCCTCAAGCTCCCGAGGAGGTTGGTGGGTGCTCTCCAAGCATCAACCCTCGACACCCTAGGATCGCAGTCATCCTGCGATTCGTAGTCCGCAAGGTGCTGCTCAGCCAAGCGGACACCAAATGCCTTCTTCAGTCCAACGTTGCGGAGAGCAGCCAGTTCTCCGGTATAGAGCCATTAAGGAAGGTGATCCTTCGCCAATCGAAGCGACAAAGCTTCCTCATTTCCCCTGGCCAATGCGAACCTTATGGAGTCAGTGAATCCTTGAAAGAGGATGGGCTGAACATGGACGAGGATATCCCTTTCGCCAGGGTGCATTCGAGCCTTACCGAGGAGAACATCTCCCTATATTTCTATCAATCTGTAGAATACAGGTCGTCAAGCGAATACGTCTTCCGTATGTAACCTACTTGCACTAATCCTCTTTTCAACTGGACTTCCGGGTTGCTGCACATCGTTCGCAAGCCCAAAATCATCATTGGACACATATAGATCAGCTAGCGGGGGTCATTTTGGACTTTTAATAAAGATTTTGTACATAGCAGCCAATATTAAGAGTGACACACTGTATCATAGATATTTCCCGATAGGCGGGGGGGGGGGTAGTCGTTGTGGTGTAGGTATAGGTTGCTCACGCAACTGGGCAATTTGGTATTTTAACCTTGGGCTGGCGGTCGGTGGTCAGCAGACCCCAGTTACCCTCCAGCACGGTGAACTGCTGGGTTTTCCAGGGACCGTCGATGGCCTCAAACCAGAAGTACGGGACCTTTCTGCGGTTGGCTTCGCACAGAAAACTGTCCACGAAGTATTGCAAGTTGGGGACCGAAGCCACGGCCCCTCGATCGGGGTCCCCCTTGGTAGGCCACCCCACTTCAGAGATGACGGACTGCTTGCCCTGCGAGGGTTGTACGATGTTCTGCTGAAAGTATGAGAACGTCCAGTTGGCAGCGTCGGATACCAAGGTCCCAGCAAAGTAGGGGTGGATGTTGGCCATGGAAAGATCAAGATGGCTGATCAGCTCCGGGTTGTAGATGGATCCCAAGTCGGAGGTGGTCACGGGTATTTCGTAGCCCATCCCTTTGAGTTTCTGACGGACGTCCGCTATCCTCGCGTAAAGATCCTCATGAGTGATCTCCTTGCGGAAAAATGCTTCGTTCCCCACGGAGACCGCGTAGATCTGGTCGGGACCAAACTTCTGAATGGTGCTGAATAGGTCGGCAGATTGGCGTTGGTACGTGGTGGAGTTGTTGTCCACCCATATGGTCAGGATCACCTTGATATCTACCTTTAGATCCTTGATCGCTTGCAGGGTAAACTCTGCCTGTTGACAATCCATGCCGTAGAGGCGAAGCCGTGGGGTGAGCTGAGCCAGGACCTTGATGTCCTCGGTAATATCTTGTTGCTTACTTCCGCAGGCGGGGTATTGGGAGTTCAATGGTGTGTAGTTGATGCCCCAGAAGGACTTGTGTAAGTTTGGGTTCTGCGGGGTTGGGTCCGGGGACGGAGACGGAGACGGGGCCGATTTATTCTCTCGAGTGACGAAGTACGCGATGAGCCCGCTGGCCACCGCTATAACTGCGATCACGGCTATGGCTATGCTAATGTTTCGGACCCGGTGGGTGGACTTGAACGGCATCTTGATGGTTGACTTCCTCTTCTCATCACTCACCTTAAATATTGTTCGTGTCAACACGCTGCCGAAATAGTGGCTCAGCAGAAATTCGTGGATGTTTACCGTTTGTCATGTGCATGATCGTATGTCATTGCGGGGGCGGGATCCCATTGGCTTGTAGGGCCATTGGAATTCCCGCCGATTCCCGCAGCAGGGTGGAAAGATACTTTGGATTCAATGGCCTACGGCTTCTACAACGTAAAGAATGATTCGGCATTATGCTGATGCTGGTATAACAAAGGCGTAAATGGTGCATGATGTATGTGACAAACCTTGCAACAATCAAGTACGCTCAAGACAATCTAGTCAGCTAATATGGTTGGATATTTGGCCAATTCCATCCCCTCACACATTATTTTGCCACAAAACCTTTCTTGTTGACTGTGGAGGGTGGTAGCAAGAGCCTGGATGTAATTTGGAAGAATCTGAAGAAAGTGTTGTTTTTCACTAGTAGATTAATTAGATCAAGTTACAGCTGTTGCACCTCAGTGCAAACCTCACACATGTGGTGCTGGATATGGGTTGGAGAAAATTCCAGGAAGTTTTGCACAAGATCTGGGATCTTTGGGTGAATATATAGAAATTAGGTTCCTTTTGTTGTAAATTTTGTAATTGCTCCTAGATATTCATCTGACATAGGTACCTAGATTGTAGTCTACAAACCTCTGAGGATCCTGGCCAAGCTCCTTGTTAGAATTTACTAACAATGTTCTCACCAAAGCACCAGGTACCTAGGACATGAAAATTGATAAGTTGCACATATAGCCCCTGTGAGAAACAATTTGGTCCTGCAAGTGGATCCAATCCATATCAGCCATCAGGATCCTGCAATAAGGCCATTACAATGCTGGCCGCTTGGAATTATTGACCCTCCCAACAATCTTATGATGGGATTGTGAAAGTGTCTAGCTGTTTTTACAGCCATATAGAGTAATATACTTTACAGTGCCTTAACAGTCTTTTGGCAGGACTTGCATGGAATTCCAATGATCTTGACATGGTCTTTATTTATATGAATGAACCTAATGTTGTAAAAATTCGTATTTCCACCTAAATATTCACCTAACTTAGTCACTTAGATCATCACCTTCAAATCCTAGAGAATACTGACCAAATTCCTTGTTGGGGCTTACTTAGAATATTTTCACCAAAATACCAGGTACCCAGAACATGAAAATTCTCAAAGTTGTCCAAACAGCCCCAAACTTTGCACGCATGTTCTTGGGACCTTCCTTAGCCTATTCTAGGTGTGTTTGTAATGCCAAGACTAGGTAAAAGTATAAATACCACTTTTACATTCAATAAATCATTAAGTGAAAACCACATAATATACTTGTCCTCCCAATCACTTCCAATATCTCCAAGACTCTTACAACACCTAACAAGCCAATATATGCAAATGCATTAAATGGAAAGCCTGCAGATAGTTCTGTATAATGCTACTGTACCAATTTACCAAAAGGTGTTTTCTTTTTCCACCTCACCTTGTGCCATTCATATATTCCACTGCAGACTTGCCCCTCCATATTTGCTTACCCACTGCTACCTTGGATATTCCACATAAAGTTTAAATAAAAAAAACTGTGGCTTCCTGCTTACTAACCTCTACATAAACACATACCCACTGAATTTGATATACTTCTATCACCTTAACTTTACAGCTTATTAGCATGATACTTGCAAAGTTGCCATATAACTTATATTGCTAGTAACATATACATCTTGCAATCATATGCTTGGTTGCTGCCACTTTTGCCATGATCACCTCCTGAATATCTGCAAAGAACTTCTTGGTATTTAACCAATATATTCCTTCTCCCTACTGGATTCTAGTCCTGCTTATAGGTGTGCTCTGGCTCTTGTTTGTGTGAATTCTGTACTGAATGGTGTAGAAATTGGCTTGTGACCAAGAGAAATCCAGAATACCTTGGTAGAGCTTTCCTAATAAAAAATAGTTGCCTGTTGCACCCAACCCAACTTTGCATTACTTACCTGATTATCCATTCATTGGGGCTGCTTAGCTTTTAATGCCATAGACATAGGTGTCTCCATCTGCACATCTGTCCTCAGTATTTTCCAACTCTGCCTGGCTGTCCTCCATGTGCCAACTTGTCACATTCATGACAAACTTGAAGGTAATATCATTGATGAGATTGTGATATGGTAGTATCCAAAACTTGACTTGTCTTCCTATCTCCCCACACATCCAGTCCATAGGAAACTCCCAAAAGGTGAAGCAAGGCCCAATAATCTCCACACACCAAGCAAGATGGAGTCAAGTGTGGATGCAATAGTGGCAGAGATCTACATGCTCAGCTCTATGCTTGTAGTATAGCAGCTCAAATCCCATCACAAATTCCTCACATAATAGTAGTAGATGCACCAAATTAGCATTGTTGATCTGCTTCTGGATAGACATTCCTACAATGTCAATGTACAACTCCCAATGCTTGCCATGTACTCTTGGAAGAAATAGCTTCAGAAGGCATCTTGAATAACACATATCCAGTTCATCCAGTCCTTGCATTTATATTGTTGCAAATATGAGTGAATTCTAATTGGAGCTTGTGAGAAATACTTTGGGTGGCAGATATTCTATAATACCTTGCCAATTCTTTCAAGATTTTCTGGTATCTCAAGA
This sequence comes from Basidiobolus meristosporus CBS 931.73, assembly GCA_002104905.1. Classification (NCBI taxonomy): domain Eukaryota; kingdom Fungi; phylum Basidiobolomycota; class Basidiobolomycetes; order Basidiobolales; family Basidiobolaceae; genus Basidiobolus; species Basidiobolus meristosporus. Next base: position 41,265 of record MCFE01000614.1, on the reverse strand, counting down.
GTTCCATTAGCTTGAAATGCCCCATGTTCTACTTGGTCATCAGTATAGGGATATTCTAAAAGAGCAAATGAATTGCTCTTAGTGGAAAGCATTTGCACCAAAAGAATCCCTCTGTCTTTAGTTTCTCTGGTTTCTGATTAGCTCCATGTTCTGGCCAATGGCTTATAGCTTGCCAGCTTTCCTGCATTTGCATGCTGATAACTGTTTGTTCTCACTGTGTGAAGATGATGTTCTTAGTAATAGTGCTTGGATAGTAATGATGTGTGTGAACTGTGGAGTAAATCCCCTACATCTCACAAAATTGACAGCTATACTGTCCATTGTGCCCAGAAAGATGGCTATCTTGCTAATGGCATTTTTGATGACAATGCTGTTGTAAAAGTTTGTAACTCCATCTAAATACTCACCTAGCTTAATCACAGAGATTATTACATGCCAATTCTTGAGAACAAAGACCAAATTCCTTGCAAGGAGTTACTTGAAATATTTTTGCCCTAAACATAGTGTAGCCAGAACATGAAGTTTTTCAAATTGTCTAAAAGCCACAAACTTTGCATGTTCTTGGGACCTTCATACGGATACTCTTTATGTTTGTTATGCCATGACCATGTAAGTGTATAAATACTACTTTTTCTCTCAATAAATCATTAATTGAAAACCACATAATCTACTTGTACTCCCAGCACTTCCAATATCTCAAAGAAACTTACAACAAGATATGAGCCCCAAGTTGTCAGTGTCTACAACATCTCATACTGCTATTAGTGGGACTTTTCCCTCTGCTGAGAAATTGAAAGGATCTAACCACCAAGTGTGGAAGGTGAAGATGAGAAAGCTGCTACACAAAAGAGGCCTTTGAGATATTGTTATGAAAGAAGAATGCCCTCCTAAAAGTGTGTGAGATGAAGTTTCAAATTACCAGAGGCAAGAACAAAGTGCCTTTAATGCAATTGCCTTAATATCAGACACAAATTGCTAATTCAATGCTCAAGAGCAAAAACAGCAAAGAATGCCTGGAAGGCATTAGAAGAAACCTACCAGCCATGCTCAGCTGCAAAGAAAATGTATCTTAGATAAAAATTCTTTGCCACAAAGAAGCTTCCAGGAGAAGAAATGAAAAATCCAATCAACAGAATTATACTGTTGGTTTAGGAGGTGGAATCAGTAGGTGTACCAACTACTGATTAAGATGTCATAGTTACCATCTAGAATAACCTAATAGGCAAATCTCAAGGCCTTGTATTAGCTTTGGAGTCCAGAACTGAAGATTTGACCTTAAGTTGCATACATGGAAGATTCTTGGATTACAAAATACCTTATTAAATAGCCATAACCAACTCAGGAGGTATGTAACACCCAATATAGGCACCAGCAAACTGTTTATCAACTACTGCAAATGGAAAGGATACATATTAGATCAGTGTCCCAAAAAGAGAGATAATCAGCCAAAGAACCCTGAATATGGAAATACTGCAACAACTTGGAATAGACCTCTCATATCTACACAAAATATGGCCACAAAAAAGGATACTGAAATATGTTATATTGACTCTGGAGCATCTTAACACTTTACACACCAAAGAGAACTTTTTACCCAATGTCAAGAAGTTCCAGTTAAGAAAGTTTCTGTGGGTGGCAATAAAACAGTATATGAAAATTACTGTGATGATCCTGTCAAAAGGCCATCACAGATTCTAAGTCCCATGACTAAGAGGTATTGATTTCATCAGGTCACTGTGCAAAGACTATCAAAAAATAATTGCACTCCAAGTATAATAAAAAACTTAATCAAAATTTTCATCATAACAATACAAAAGTGGCTTTTGATTGGCTCGCTGCCAATTTTCTCACTTTCTGATCATGGACACTCTATCACCTCCTACATTTGTGTGCATTGGTTGGCTATTGCCTCTTTTTCACATTCCTTACCACATGACTCAACTGTTTCTCTTACTTTTCATGCTTACAAATTGATTTATTTCAGTAGAAACTTCAGTTGTACCTCAATTGCCAATTGTATTGACCTATACAAGTGCCTATATCCTACACCAACATTAAGCCCAACCCCACACTCAACAAGTAACTCCATCAAAATTCACCACTCAATAAGGATTTCTGCTGTAATGCTCTGTTTCCACAACTTGGTTGGAAACCCTACAGCTTTATGCCATTGTTCAATCACTGGTTCCCATACATCCTGATCTTCAGCTGGCACTACAAGGTCTAGCTCCTCTTCTGCCAGTCTTTGCAATAGACTTGTTCCATTGTACCGTGCCAGGGCGCACGGTGCGATCCGCGCTCGCAAAGAACAATTGGGCGCAATATTCTAGCTACCAGAAGGCAGGATCGTTCTTGGACGATTTCGCACTATGTGGGACAATCTCGCACACTATGGCACAATCTGACATGATGAGGTTGGCGCGGATGATTGCGCCAACTCAAAATGTTTGCATCACGTGCGCGATTGGATACCGCTATAATAGCAGGTAAAATCCGGTATCTGGATATGTTTCTTTAATGTAAATGGAAATAAATGTGTATCACACTATAAACTACACTGATACTTACCATTTTGGTTACCCTCACTCCAATTGGACGGTATCTCAGTGGTTAATTGGTCCAAAAGTATCCTGAAGCTGGCAGCCCCCAATTGGCTCATTGACTACTGAAAAAGCTACCTGATTTGCCATCAAATATCCCATTTTGCCCATTGAGCAAGTAAATCCCTGATCCTAGTGATTGGGCAAGGTGTCATAGCTAGCACGCAAGCAATCGTGTAGGTGCAAAACAGATCCAATAGCTGCACTGGTATTACAGATGACGTATATATATGCAGGGTGTTTATTTATAGGGGTTCTGTCTCAAATGTGAGACGACCTTGATATTACTTATATCAAAAATTTGATGATCACTGATTTGCAATGGCTCGATTCGGATCGCAAAAAAAAGGGGTGTTGGGATCATTACAAATGTGAGCGATTCAAAGCGATCTCATCATCTTCTCCTGGGTTTTTTTCTCACAGGGATTACTACTGAAGCATTTGGTAGTGACTCACTTTGCACACCTATACTACTTCCTGGCTGACTATCATCTTGGCTACTTGTGTATTTGTAGTCAGTATTTTGCCTCCTAGTTGATGAGTGCGATGCTGCAGCTTGGCCGCGCTGAATTGCTCCGACTGAACCAACTGAACCGGCCTGTAGTGCCACACGCTGACGCGTTCTTTTACTTGCCAAGGGCTCCGGTGGTTGAGGCACTTCATGTTGGTCATCATCAGTCAGTTCACCAGAAGTAACTCGCTGATGGTCAGGCGAAACGGCACGCGCAGGCGCGCCTTGACGTGTTGAGATGGCCCTTGGCTGTGTTCGATGTGATGCCGCATGTTGACGCAACTTGGTCCGCTCCAATGGACTTGTGTCTAAATGAGCAGTTTGGCAAGTTCTTGTAGTTTTGCTCTGAAGCACGCGCGTTGACCCAACGCACGTTGACTCAATGCGCGTTGACTTGACGCGGGGCGTTCTGGTAAAGGGTGTTGACGTGGTCTGGACTGACGTGCGCCGGCGCGCTGTGGTTGCAAGAGATGGTAGGGAATCCAGCGAGGCATGCTGGCGCAATCTGGACGATGTTGCTTGCGGTCTGTATTCTTCCTCCTGAAGCTCACCATCTGATTCCTCAAGGTATTCACTTACCCTCTGTCTGATACTTTGGAGCTGTTGCCTGGATGAGTCCTGTGTATATTGCTCTCGGAAGCCACTTAGCTCTACTAATATATCACGTAGTACATTAGTCATTTGAGGCAAAAACTCATTCAAAATCTCTTTGGTTCCCAAAGTTGAGGCACGAACGGACGCGTCCGGCCCATACTGTGCAAATTGCGCGCGAAATTGTTCCCGCGCAGCTTCCTCATCAAATCCCCTCACTCTCAGCTCATTCTTGATTGCAATACTTGTCTTGTTATATATCTTTTTACATACATTGGCTGGCATCTTGATGTAGAACTCATGCCACAGCTTTCTACTCAAATTCTTCCATCTTTGTTGACTCTCTGTGGTATCTAGTTCTGCTAGATTAATCAGTAGTGCCCAAATATCTCTATGAAGGCTCATCATAGAGACTTGGGCCATGCTAAAATCATTTGGCAAGAACTTGAACGGATCCGACATCGACTTTTCCGGTCCGGACCGCGCTTGTGAGCTGGGGGATGGGTTTTGTCTGGGTTGTACTAAAGATGAGTTGAGGCTTGGTATGGGGACCATAGCAACGGATTTGGATACTTATACAGCAGTATATTGGCATCAACCTGGTCTTATATGAAATATATATGAAAACTAAAGTGATTGTTGAATTTTCCATATATTATGCATGATGCATCTCGGATTGCGTTGACACGGATCAGATCACATCAATTGCAGATTTCCTATTTGATTATAGACATATGATTAAAGCATCAATAAAAGTACCAAGGCATTGTTTGCAGATGATTTTTGCGACACAATGATGGGATACATGGCAATTGATGGAGATTTAACCATAATGTGTTAAAAATCAGAAAATAAGGCCAATTGCGCCGAATCAATTCAAACCACCTCCATACAATCATCCATCAATTTTAATATGACTTACTCATCTGAATGGTCTTTTCTCATCAATCCCATCACTACCACTGGATTTCCTTTTGACACACTGGAGGAGATCTATTCCAAGTACTGTGGACCATCAACCCCAATCTACTCAAGGAGATCCCTTGTTAAGCTTCTCTGCTATTACAAGAACTATTGCCCTACAAGGTTTCATCCCACCATCCATGGCAACAAAAGTCCTAGAAGCTTTCATTCCCAGCTGACAGCAATGGAGAACCACCTTGCAGAGGGTATGAATGACTTAGAGCAAGCTTGGAATACTAGGTTCAGAAGCTCCAATAGACTTCCATATCCCAGAGTATTCAGCAACAGGTTCCATATCAGGAGTATTTTGGATACCTTCCCAGTGAGGATTAACAGACCTTCTAGAGGGCAGAGGCACTTTTATTCTGGCAAGTACAAGGCACACTGTGTGAAGTTTCAAGCACTGTCTGACATTGAGGGTAACATCATCTGGTTTAGTGGGCCATTTGCTGGAAGTAGGCATGACAAAGCACTCTGGGTAGAGAATCATCCTGAATTCAGTAGAGGGGAGAAATGTATGGCAGACTTGGCCTATATAGGAGAGGATTGTCAGAGATTAGGATGTATTACAGCTTATAGGAAGCCAAGGAATGGTGTGCTTAGCAGGAAGCAGAAGCTCTACAATGAGATATTTAATCATTTCAGAGTAAGGGTAGAGCACACATTTGAATATCTGAAGAGATTCAGCATATTGGCAGGTAAATACAGAGAAAGTCATATATAGGTGAAAACAGCAGAATAGGCAAAATAGTTAAGATACTTATTAATGCACAGTATGTTCATACAAGAAGACATCCACTGAGAGAAATGTGTCTGGAGCATTATGAAGAGTAAATAAAGCAAGGAAAGCACTATTCTGAGCAACATAAGTAAGATTGAGTAAAATTACCAGTAACTGTATCATACCACTGGCATCATGGTAGAAATTATAGTGCCAGATAGTGCCTTAGAGTGCCAGATCAATCCAGCACTATAAACAGGCTGGCACTATGTGGCACTATCCAACGGAACAAGTCTAATAAGTCCATGCAATATACAAGTATGTTTTCTTGCGCACTGCTCTTGAAGAAGTGCTGCAACCTCCTGGTGTGCCTATTAATGTTCCAACACTCCTCCAAAGGCATTGTGATAACCTTTTGAGTTCTTGACATTGTTATTGCTGATTTTACTACCAAATAAAGTTCTAAACTTAACAGGGTTTGATTGGTGCTGTGACAATATTGAATGGCATTGTTGCAGTCTTGTAGCACTCTACAACAATTTTAAATGGATCTAACCAGCCAGGACATACAATTGCCTTAAATGGCCAAAAACTTGACAGTCTATCAAATGCCTCACAGCATTAATCTGAACGCATTATTAAGGCAGCATGGTGACCTACAGTTAGTTCTGTATAATGCAACCATGCCAATTTACCCAATGGTATTTCCTTTTTCTACCTCACCTTGTGCAATTCATATATTCCACTTTAGAATCACCCCTGTTTATTTACTTACCCACTACTACCTTGGGTATTCCACACTTAGTTTGAATAAAAAAGACTATGGCCTCTTGCTTACTAACCTCTACAAATGCGCACACCTGCTGTAATCAACACACTTCTATCACCTCAACTTTACAGACTTTTTAGCATGATACTTGCAAAGCTGCCATATACCTTGTACTGCTGGTGACATATACATCTTGCAAACATATGCTTGGTTGTTGTCACTTCTGACATGAATACATTCTGAATATCTGCACAGAACTTCTCAGTATTAGCCAATATATTCCTTCTCCCTGCTGGATTCTAGTCCCCCCCCATAGGTGTGCTCTGGCTCTTGTTTGTGTGAATTTTGTATTGAATGGTGTAGAAGTTGGCTTGTAACCACAAGAAATTTGGCATACCTTGATAGAGTTTTTCTAATAAAAATTAGTTGCTTATTGCACCCAACCCAAGTTTGCATTACTTAACTGATTATCCATGCATTAGGACTGCTTAGCTTTTAATGCCATGGGCATATGTGTCTCCATGTGCACATCTGTCCTCAGTATTTTCCAACTCTGCCTGGCTGTCCTCCATGTGCCAGCTCATCACATTCATGACAGACCTGAAGGTGATAACCTTGATGTGATTGGGATATGGTAGTACCTGTGACTTGACTTGTCTTCCTATCTCCCCATACATGTGCTCCATAGGAAAATCCCAAAAGGTGAAGCAGGGCCCAATATTCTCCACACACCAAGCAAGATGGAGTAGAAAATGAATACAGCAGCAGCAGAGATCTACGTGTTTAGCTTTATGTTTGTAGTATAGCCACTCAAATCCTGTTACAAACTCCTCACACAACAGCTTTAGATGTGTCAAGTTGGCATTGTGATCTGCTTCTGGATAAATATTCCTACAATGTCCACATATGACTCCCAATGCTTTCAATGTACTCTTGCTAGGAATGGCTTCAGAACACCACTTGAATAAATACATATCCAGTTCATCCAGTCTTTGAATTTGTGTTGTTGCATATGAATATTGATTGGGGCACATGCAAATTACCTAGGGTAGCAGATACTCTGTAATATCTTGCCAGTTTGTTCAAATTTCTCCGGTATCTTCAAGGGCTCATTGAACTTGAAATCCCCCATGAACAACTTGGTCATTAGTATAGGGACATTGTTGAAAAGCAAATGCCTTGCTCCCAGTGAAAAGCTTTTGCTCAAACAGATACCCACTATCTTAAGTATCTCCAGTTTCTGATTAATTCCATATTCTGGCCAATGGCTTATAGCTTGGCAACTTTGCTGCAATTGCATGCTGACTTCTGTATGTTCTCTCTGTGGCAAGATGATGTTTTTAGTGATGGTGTTTGGGTAATAATAATGTGTGTGAGTTATGGAGTAAATTCCCTGGATCTCACACATTTGACAGCAATACCATCCATTGTGCCTGGAAAAACCTGCTATCTTGCTGATGGCAGGGGCATCTGCAATGCAAGTAATAATATGCACTTTTACATGATTGCCATTTGCTGTTATCCTGCTGGAAAGCATAAAAAACTCATATTGCAACAGATACAGGTAGCTATACAGGTTGGACAGTGATTTAAACCCAGATACCAGTGAGACCACCATCATTTTTTTGGATGTGAATGCCATGCAACTGTTAACACATGATGGAATCAGAAGAGTCTCTGGGTCATATGCTGCCAGCCATATGACAGTTGCCCACTTGTATCATGTACATGGTAAGTTGCATCTTGGAATAATTTTGGCAAGAAGTAGTAATAAATCCTCAATGCCCCCATTACTGATATTAGTGGAGACTTGCCACTTCTCTAGCCACAACATTACAGCATTTGCCAGTAGATGGATTACTGGGCCCACTTGGCTCCATAAAGTGTGCTTGCATTTGTTTCAACTGGTGTTGTCTCATTACATATTAGGATTTGAACAGGCTCATGCATGGTACTGTTGTTAGGGGAGATAGGCTCACAATCCATCAGTGAACCTTCTTTGTCAGAGCTATCACTCTGCATGCCATTTTCAGTAGGCTGAGGTGGGCTTAAAGACATCACAAACTCACCAAACTCAGTTTGTGCAAGGTGGCAAAGATGGCCAGGTGCCAATATAGAAGTATCAACTGGCTGGCAAGATAGTGTTGGTATAGTAGTGACTGATGAATGGTAAAATTTTACTTGTGTGGCAAAACACTGGCCATGATCCTTCTAAAACTTCCTATGCTGTCTGCATGCTTCATGGCTGAGAGGCTTGCTACAATAGCCACATGGTCATTTTTCTCTTCACTTACGGCATTGAATCAAAGTAGTCTTGTCCATAGTGCAAACAGTTTGACCTTCCCCAATGTAATGCTATTATATCACTTTTTTGTCAATAATCATGTGAATTTAAGACAGTCTTGTACTTGAGAAATTGCACCTACACAAATGTACAATTCAATGATGACCTGCCATAGTAAGCATTATAAATGAAGTTGTGGCACCAAATACACAAATTTATGTAACACCAAATCCCTTTTGGTTTAACTCTCTTGCATATATATGCTGCCAAAAAATAAAGCAAAGTTGCCTGGTTCCCAACCATACCCCACTGCTGACAGCAGCAGAAGAACAATTGGACAACAGCTTGCTTTGACATTCAGTGCAACAAGCAGGGCTACATCCAAAAAAGATGATGTTGATGGTGTGCCCACTGGTGATAATAATGTGGACTCCTTGGGCTCTCAGTCAAGTAGGCAATGGAGTACCTCTGCAGAGCCACAAGCTGACCATTATGCTCAGACAGATGAGAATGTAGCAAGCACAGTACCCTCAGTTGAAGACCAGCAAGTGGCCATCATAACATCACCACCATCAATATTAGCAAGTGTGTTGTTAGCTCATACCAAAGTATTAATGAAGCAATTAGGTGTAGTAGCTTATAGGATAGATGCAATGGCCCAGAAAAATCAGGAAATAGTCCAGAAACATGATGAGCAGATAATACATGTAGAACAATCAATTTCCCAGGTAGAGAGAGCAGTATTTTTGCTACAAAGAAGGAACTCAAGTAGCTCAAAGCCACAGCCAAGAATTGAGCCATTTCCCAATGTGACAGCAGAGGAACACTGTACAGTCTTTGAAGCACAACAACAGTGCCCAAAGATAAAGCTCACATAAAGACCTAGGTAGCGTAGGGTAAAGGGACTTGCATAGGTCAATACAATTGGCAATTGAGGTATGACCAAAGTGTCAAGGGAAATAAATCAATTTGTATGCATGAAAAATAAGAGTAATGGTTGAGTCAGGAAGTAAGGAGTGTGAGAAAGAGGCAATAGGCAATCAATGCACACAAATGCAGGAGGTGATAGAGTGTCTGGGATCACAAAGTGAGCAAATAGGCAGGGAACTAATCAAGAGCCACTTATATATCCTTGTGATGAAAAATTTTGACTAGGTTTTTTGTGAAATCTGGAGTGGGATTATTTTTCAATGATCTCTGGACAGTATTCTGATGGAATCAGTACTTCTTAGTCACGTGACTTTATATTTGTGACGGCCTTTTGACAGGATCATTACAATAATTTTCATAGGGAGCTGTTTCCATGTTGGTAATTCTTTTTGGCTATGATGGGATTCAGTCTGTTCCAGGCTGACTATCATAATTGGCTAGAACTGCAGCTTTTCTCTTACACATTCCTGTCTCAGGCTTGAGTAGACTTTTTCCCCTTTACCTTTTCCTTTATTACTGCCAGGTCTTTCACTGCTACTTTGTCTGAATGCTTCCTGTAATGAACTACATTTTCTCCCGGATAAATGCTGCTCTGATGTCTCTGTTTTGGCCTGCTTGTCCCTTGCTGGCTATCTGCAGGCATCTTGATGCTTCTTTCCTGCTGCTTTTGAGCTCTCAGTCCATGCAGTAATGGGCCCTGAGGTAGCTACTTGTTTTTATCACTACCAGGTCCTTCACTGCTACTTTCACTGAGTGCTTCTTGAGTGATACTACACTTTTTCCTTGACAAATGTTGTGCTGGTGCATCAGTGTCTGCCTGCTTTTCCCTTATTGGCACACTTCCAGCTACCTGATGCCTCTTTGAGGCTTGTTTAGAGATTTTGGCCCTTCTTGTAACAGGCTCCTGAGGAAGCCACTGGTTTTTGGCCATTGCACCCTTGTACTTCTGCCTTTGATAGTTTCTGCTATTGTGCAGATACTTTCTTAGCATACCAATGCTGGCCCAGAACCCATTTGCTTGTTTGAATCCATGATAATGCTCATGCAACAAGTCAAGTGCATTCTGCTTGGCCTTGAGTTCCTGATGGCCCCATGGTGTGCCAGCCTTGAGGTGTTGGCATGCTGGACTTTTGGTGGCCTTGTGAATATTAGCCCATTCTTTATCATTGCTTTAACAGCTCATGTATCTCCAATGGCTTTTGACTTTTAGGCTTAGGTATAAGCACTACATTTTCACCCTCCCATGCTGTCATAGGTTTTCTGTGGGCTTCATCTTTGGGCACTGTTGTTGTGCTTCTAAGAGTGTATGATGCTCCTCTGCTGTTACATTGGGAAATGGCTCAATTCTTGGCTGTGACATTGAGCTACTTGAGTTTCTTCTTTGCAGCAAAGATACTGCTTTCTCTACCTGGAATATTGATAGCCCTACACCTTTTATCTGCTTATCCTGTTTCTGAACTATTTCCTGATTTCTCAAAGCTATTACATATCTCTTATCAGCCACTGCACCTAATTGCTTCATTAATGCTTGATTCTGAGCTGACAACATACTTGCTAATAGAGGTGGTGGTGACATTAAGACAGCCATTTGCTGGTCTTCAAGTGAAGGTACTGATTTTGCTACATTCTCATTTGCCTCAGCAATATGGTCAGCTTGCTGCTCTGCAGAGATTCCCAATTGCCTACTTGACTGAGAGCCTGAGGTGTCCGCATTATTCCCTTCAGTGGGCACACTATCTACAGGGCCTTTTTTGGTTGTAGCCCTGCTTGTTGCACTGAATGTCAAAGCAAGCTGTTGTCCAACTGTTCTTCTGCTGCTCTCAGTGGTGGGGTTTGGTTGGGAACCCAACAACTTTGCTTTATTTTTTGGCAGTATATGTATGGAAGTGAGTCAAATCAAAGGGGGAATGTTGTTACATATAAGTGTGTATGTGGTGTCACAACTTTATTTATAGTGCTTACTATGGTGGGTCAGCATTGAATCTTCTATTCATGTTGGTGCAATGTCTCAAATACAAGACTGTTTTATACTCACATGAGTATTGACAAAAAAGGTTATAACAGCTTTATGTTGATAAGTATAAGCTGTTTGCCCAATGGACAAGACTACTTTGATTTAATACGCCAAGAGAAGAGAAGGAAGACCATGTGGCTATTGTAGCAAGCCTCTCAGTCATGAAGCACACACACAGCATAGGAACTATTACAAGGATTACAGCCAGTGTTTTGCCACACAAGTAACTTTTGACCATTCACCAGTTACTACTATACCAACAATATCTTGCTGACCACTTGGTACTTCTATAATGATATCTGGCTGTACTTGTTGTCATGATCACATAACATCTTTAACCTTTCATGATTTGACCAAATCATGTTGGTGAAGAAATCCCAGTTCCTTCTAGAATGTTCTACTGCATTCTAGCAACTTCTGGAAAGCTCCAAGTCAATGTTACACAATAAAGCATTCTATGGAAGCTCCCTTTGGAATTAATGTAGCCCAATACTATATATGATATTTGCATGTCACATAACCTAGCTGCATCACAAGCTGACTCTTGGCTATTCCCATGTGATCTATTCTTTAATATATTTTGTTACAAAAGTTTGTAATTCCACCTAAATACTCACCTAACTTAGTCACTTAGATTATTACCTTCAAATCCTGGAGACTACTGACCAAATTCCTTGTCAGGATTTACTTGGAATATTTTCACCAAAATACCAGATACCCACAACATGAAAAATCTCCAAGTTATCCAAACAGCCCCAAACTTTGCACACATGTTCTTTGAGCCTTTTGTAACCTATTCTACATGTTGGTTATGCCAAGACTATGTAAAAGTATAAATACTACCTTTACATTTAACAAGTCATTAAGTGAAAACACATAATCCACTTGTCCTCCCTAATCACTTCTGATATCCCTAAGACTCTTACAACAGGTTATGAGCCCCAAGCTGTCACTCTCTGCAATATCTACTTCTGCTATTAATGGAATTTTTCTCTCTACTGAAGAGTTGGAGGGATTTAACTACCATTTGTGGAAGTTGAAGATGAATATGTTGCTACAAGAAAGTGGCCTTTGGGATATTGTCATAAGAGAATAATGCCCTCCTAAAAGTGTGGGAGAGGAAGTCACAAAGTGCCACAGGCAAGAGCAAAGTGCCATTAACCACATTTGCCTCAATGTTAAGACAAATTGTTAATTCAATAGACTTGTTCTGTTGGGTAGTGCCACATAGTGCTACCCTGTTTGTGGTGCTGGATCAATCTGGCACCCCATGGCACTATCTGGCACTATAATTTCTACCATAATGCCAGTGGTAGGATATAGTTACTTATGATTTTACCCAATCATACTTATATTGCTCAGAATAGTGCTTTCCCTGCATTTTTACTCTTCATAATCCTCCAGACACATTTCTCTCAGTGGATGTCTTCTTGTATGAAAACACTGTGCATTAATAAGTATCTTGACTATTTTACCTATTCTGCTGTTTTCTTCTATATATGACTTTCCTCTGTGGTTACCTGCCAATATGCTGAATCTCTTCAGATATCCAAATGTATGCTCTACCCTCCCTCTGAAATGATTAAATATCTAATTGTAGAGCTTCTGCTTCCTGCTAAGCATACCATTCCTTGGCTTCCTACAAGCTGTAATACATCCTAATCTCTGACAATCCTCTTCTAAATAAGCTAGGTCTACCATAGATTTCTCCCCACTACTGAATTCTGAATGATTCTCTACCAAGAGTGCTTTGTCATGCCTATTTTAATCTTCTAGCAAGTGGCCCGCTAAACCAGATGATGTTACCCTCAATATCAGACAGTGCATGAAACTTCACACAGTGTGCCTTGTACTTGACAGAATAAAAGTGCCTCTGCCTGCTAGAAGGTCTGTTAATCCTGACTGGGAAGGTATCCAAGATGCTTCTTACATTGAACCTGTTGCTGAACACTCTGGGATATGGAATTCTATTTGAGCTTCTAAACCTAGTATTCCAAGCTTGCTCTAAGTCATTCATACCCTCTGCAAGGTAGTTCTTCATTGCTCTCTGCTGAGAATGAAAGTTTCTAGGACTTTTGTTGCCGTGAATGGTGGGATGAAACCTTGTAGGGCAATAGTTCTTGTAACAGCAGAGAAGCTTAAAAAGGGATCTCCTTGAGTAAATTGGGTAGATAATCCACAGTACTTGGCATAGATCTCCTCTAGTGTGTCAAAAGGAAATCCAGTGGTGGTGATGGGATTGATGAGAAAAGATCATTCAGATGAGTAAGACATATTAAGTATGGAATATGATCAAGCTGAAGTGATTTGAATTGATTTGCCACAATCAGCATTATTTATCTGATTTTTCATGCATTAAGATTAAGTCACCATCAATTGCCATGCATCCCATCATTATGTTGCAGAAGTCATCCTCAAGAAGTGACTTGATATTTTTATCATTGCTTTACTCACAAGTCAAAAATCAAATAGGAAATCTGCAATTGATGTGATCCAATCTGTGTCAATGCAATCTAATATGCATCATGCAGAATATATGGAAATTTCAACAATCACATTAGTTTTCATATATATTTCATATAAGACCAGGTTGATGCCAGTACACTACTGTATAAGTATCCAAATCTGTCACTATGGTCACTATACCAAGTCTCAACTCATCTTTAGTACAAACCAGACAAAACCCATCCCCAGCTCACAATTGTGGTCCAGACAGGAGAAGTCAATGTTGGATCTATTTGAGTTCTTGCCAAGGGATTTTAGTATGGCCCAAGTGTCTACAATGAGCCTTCATACAGATATTTGGGCACTACTCATTAATTAAGCAGAACTAGATACCTCAGAGAGTTGACAGAGATGGCAGAACCTGAGTAGAAAGCTGTGCATGAGCTCTACATGAAGATGTCAGCAGATGTATGTAAGAAGATATAAAGCAAGACAAGGATTGAAATCAACAATGTGCCATTACACCAGGCCATCAGTAAGTTACTTCTGGTGAACTGACCAATGATGACCCTTATGAAGTGCCTCCACCTGAGTGCCTTTGGCAAGTAAAAGAATGTGTGAGCACGTAGCACTGCAGGCCAGTTTGGTAGCATCATCTGGAGCAATTAAGTGTGGCCAAGTTGCAGCATTGCACTCATCAACTAGGATGCAAAATACTGACCACAAATACACAAGTAGCCAAGATGAAAGTCAGCAAGGAAGTAGTTTAGGTGTGCAAAGCCAGTTACAACTAAGGCATTTAGTAGTAATCTCTGTGAGAAAAAAACCTATGACAAGATGATGCAATTGCATTTAATTGCCATTATTTGTTGTGATCCTAACACACATTTTTTTTGCAATCAAAATCAAGCCATTGCAAATCAGTGATCACTCAATTTTGGGTATAAGTAATATCAAGGTTGTCTCAAAATTGAGACAGAGCCCCTATAATTAATCACCCTGCATATATATATCATGTGTAACACCAGTACCGCCATTTAATCTGTTTTGGACCTATTCAATTTGTGGCTTGCTAGCTATGCACCATGTCCAATCACTAGGATCAGGGATTTACTTGCTTAATGGGCAAGATGTGATATGTGATGATAAATCAGGTAGTTTGTGTATTGGTCAAAGCGCCAATTAGGGGCTGACAGCTTTGGGTTATGTTTAGACCAATTAACCACTGAGATACCATCCAATTGGAGTGATAGTTACCAAGAAGGTAAGAACCAGTGTAGTTTATAGTGTGATACTCATTTATTTCAATTTTCATTAAAGAAACATGACCAAATACCGGATTTTACAAACCATAATAGCTGTATCCAACTACGCACATGCTGCAAATATTACAAGTAGGTGCAATGCTGTTACAAGTCTTGGTATAAGAGTTGTAGAGGAATAGGGAGTTTAGCTAGTATTGTATTCACTAAAACTTGAACTGATTTTTATTGAGGTTCCAGCAGCTCCTTATATACATTTTGCCAGATCAATTGCTGACTAATTGTATTTCCTAATGTAGGTTGTGGCTGATGACTCATTTGATTGCATCATCATCACCCAATAAGATCCTACTTAATATATCTTTTTCTGTCTGATAAGGATCTGCTGATTCATTTGCTGACTAATGCTACTGATTTCATAGATAATACTGATATACTGATAACCTAAACATATACTAATTGATTTGACTAAAAACTGATCTAACTTAAACATTCAAGCGGCAGATCATAACATTCTCCCCTACTAAAGTTGAGAGAGTTCTCCTGAATCTCTTTTCTTGTGATACCAATATCTTGATGGTTCAGTATTATCAGCAAGTCTTGCAAGCTTGAGTCTGTCCCTATGCACTAAGTCTTCCCGGATATTACCTTGCTTGTCCACCAGTTGGTAAGTTGCAAATGGACATTCTCTGATGATCTTGAATGGTCCTGTCCATTGTGGCTCAAACTTCTTCCGAGTGTTGTTTCTTAGCAATACAAAGTTCCCAACTGTCAATGCTTCTGGTGCTATAGTCTTATCAAATCTCTGCTTCATCTTTTCTGCACTTTGAGATACTTTGGTCTGTGCCTCTTGACGTCTTTGTTCCAGTTGCTGGTGTCTACTTGGCTGACTAAGTTCATCTTCTAAGGCATCTGTAAGCTTGGGTTGTGTGAGATCTCCTGGAATCCTAGGTTCACATCCATAAACTAAGTAAAATGGTGATTGCTGGGTGGTGTTGTGTACTCTGACTCTGCATGCAAAGAGTGCTTGGTCTATATACTCATCCCATCTACTGACAACTCCATTTGCATACTTAGTCAGCATTTTTCCAAATAATCCATTAAACCGCTCAGTGACTCCATTAGTTCTGGGGTGATATGCCGAGGTTTTCAAGTGTCTGATCTGCTGCATTTCCAGGTAAGCCTCTAATGTCTTTGCCATAAAGTTTGCACCTCTATCGGATAAGATCTCCACAGGGCATCCAAACTTCATCAGGATCTCATGGTAAATGAAACTTGCAACTTCTTGTTCACTGGCTATTGGTACGGCTTTAGCAACTGGCCATTTAGTGGCATGGTCAATAGCTACTAGGATCCAACGGTTACATTTCCTGGTAGTTGGCAGTCTTCCAATAAAGTCAATTCCCCATCTCTCAAATGGTCTTACAGGCTCCAAAGGGAAGAGTTCGGCAATTCTTTGTGGCTGGCCTTGATTGATTTGGCAGTTTGGGCATGTTTTTACTAGCTTCTCAATGTCTTGTTTCATTCTGGGCCACCATGCTCTGGCTTTTACAAGGCTATAGGTTCCTTCAATCCCAAGATGTCCATATCCATTGTGTAGCTTATGTATTAAATCCAGGCGAGCAACATAAGGACAATAGGCAATAGGGCTTCCATCAACAATTCGGTAGAGTGTTTCATCCTGTACAACAAATTTGCTGGCTTCATCCCGGATTATCTTCTTGATATCTTCATCCACCTCATTAGGAATGGCTTGGTCCTCCAAGTACTTTGGTAATAGGCTAGGCCAATCTGATTCATGCACCAAGTTGAGTTGTGCAACTTGATCTAATCTTGATAAGGCATCAGCAACCGTGTTGTTTTTTCCAGGGCAGTAGACAATCTCCAGGTCAAATTGCTGAATGTATTCACTCCATCTTGTCATTCTTCTAGAGAGTACCTTCTGAGTAAATATATACTTGAGGGAGGCATGATCAGTCTTCACAGTGCATTTGACTCCTTCAATATAGCATCTCCATGTCTTCAAACAGTGTATTATAGCAAGCATCTCCTTCTCATGGACTGGATAGTTTTGTTCTGCTGAGTTCAGTTTCTTGGATTCAAAGGCAACAGGGTAGTCCTTTCCCTCGTGTTCTTGGCTCAGCACTCCACCAATTGCATAATCTGAAGCATCTGTGCATAGAGTGAACTCTTTTCTGAAGTCTGGTATTCTTAAGCTTGGTAACTTAGCAAGTTCATTCTTTAGCGTCTGGAAGGCAGTCTCACAAGCTATGTCCCACTTGTAGGTATTCTCTTTCTTGAGGATATCAGTTAAAGGGGCTGCAATACTTGCAAATGACTTGACAAATCTCCGATAATAGGAAACCATTCCAAGGAAGGATCTGAGTTCTGATATGCTATGGGGCTGCTTCAAATTCTTGATTACTTCCACCTTCTTGGGGTCTAAGGTTACTCCTGTGCTAGTCACTATGTGTCCCAGATATTCTACGTGTTCCTTGAAGAATTCACACTTGGCTAGCTTGCCGTATAGCTTGTTCTCTCTTAGTTTCTTCAAGACCTTTTCAATGTGCACCATGTGATCCTTTTCTGTCTTGCTGTATATCAATATGTCATCCAGGTAGATTATCACAAACTTGTCTAAGTACTCCTGAAAGACAGTCTGCATCAGCGTCATGAATGTTGCAGGGGCATTAGTGAGGCCAAAACTCATGACTAAGTACTCGTAATGTCCATATCTGGTCCTGAATGCTGTCTTAGGGATATCTTCTGGTTTCACCCTAATCTGGTTGTATCCTGACATGAGGTCGATCTTGCTGAAAATAGTGGCTCCATTAAGTTGGTCCAAAAGCTCATCAATCCGAGGTATGGGGTACTTATTCTTGACGGTAACTGAGTTCAGGGCTCTGTAGTCAATGCACATCCTAAGTGTTCCATCCTTCTTTTTCACAAAAAGCACTGGTGCTCCCCAAGGTGACTTGCTGGGCCTGATGTATCCTTGCTCCAATAGCTGATCAATTTGTTTCTTCATTTCCTCCAATTCCAATGGACTCATTCTGTAAGGTGTCTTGCTCACTGGAGGGCTATCTCCTGTGTCAATGGCATGATCCACGTCTCTGACTGGTGGTAGGCTTACAAGCTCATCTGGAAACACGTCTGAATATTTCTTCAAGAGAGTCTGGACCTGCTGGGGTGCTGGGATAGAGGAATCCTCCTGTAATACCGCCATGAGGAACATCTGGGTACCTTTTCTAAGTGCTCTACAGAACTGGGTCTTGCTAAGTTCACTTGTCTCACACACACTGGAATTGACCAAGTTGAAATCCAGCCTGGCAGGTAATAGCTCATAGGTCTTGTTGTCTTTTTGGATCTGAGTAGCATGGGTTCTCCAGTTGATTGATGGATTACGACAAAATAGCCAGGTTTTCCCAAGTACAAGGTCAAACTTGCAGTTCCCAAATATATAAGCCTGTAGGTCTTCTTCATAGTCATTGATCTTCATTCTTACTGGCTGGGTAATACGGTTGATTATGTGGGAGTTCCCATCTGCTGTGGAGACTGAAGTTGATTTGGTAGGTTCCGAGTTGATTCCAGCTTTCAAAGCAAATTGCTCTGACATGTACTCATGCGATGCTCCTGAGTCAATCATGATCTTGGCAGGTACTCCATTGATTGCTCCATTCAGGTACAATAACTTCCCTGAGTTTGAAGTCATTTGGGACAAGTACTCTTCTGTCATATGGAAGGTGAGTTCCGAGTCTTCTTCAAGCTCATCTTCCTCATTATTGTGTTCATGGGATTCAATATGGTTGAAGGTTCTTGTTGGCTGGTGTCCATTTCTTCTCTGAGGGCAGTATTTTGCAATATGTCCCTGCTGGTGGCAATTAAAGCAAAGTCCTCTCTTCTTGCATTCTTCTGAGGAGGGATTCTTCTGCATAGCGTCTATTTCCATTGGTACTGCTTCTGATTGTCTTCTTTCATAATGATTATAGCCTTTCTGACTAGTCACTGTAGGCTTCCCAACTCCAAACATAGCTGAGTCATAGTCAATGGCAATCTTGATGGCTTCTTCAATAGTCTGAGGTCTTCGGTAATTGACTTCCTTGCGAGTTCTTTCTTTCAACCCATCAATAAAGTATTCAACTTGATCCAAGGGGTCCATTCTTTCAATTTGTCCAAGTAGACATCTGTACTCATAGATGTATTCTTGCACCATTCCTTTCTGTCTGAGTGTCTTTAACTTCCTTCTTAGTAGTGTCTGCTGGTGTGGAGGTTCAAAAGCATCCTGAATTTCCGACACAAACTCATCCCAGGTAGAGATTGTAGAGCATCCCATCATAGTAGCTGACCTGATCTTGTTGTGGTACCACTGTAAAGCTGCATCTGCCAGGTAAGAAGCTGCATAATGCAACTTGCTCTCTGGAGCAATTCCTTTAGCTTTAAAAGCTTCTTCAATCTGAAAGAGCCAAGTTCCCAGGTTTTCATTGACTCTGCCATGGTACCGGTTGACCTTCACACTAAAGTTGCTCTTGATAGGGCTTTGCTGGCTCTGAGCCATGGTAGTCATTCCTTGTTGCTGTTGGCTGAGGATCTGGAGTAGCTGTTGCTGTTGGGCCAGGATTTGCTGCATGGCATTCTTCCATTCTTGATTGTCCGACATCTTGAGGGTGTTTTCTTCTTTCTTCAGGAGGGAGGTTTCTGGTTATCGCTGCTACCAATGTTACAAGTCTTGGTATAAGAGTTGTAGAGGAATAGGGAGTTTAGCTAGTATTGTATTCACTAAAACTTGAACTGATTTTTATTGAGGTTCCAGCAGCTCCTTATATACATTTTGCCAGATCAATTGCTGACTAATTGTATTTCCTAATGTAGGTTGTGGCTGATGACTCATTTGATTGCATCATCATCACCCAATAAGATCCTACTTAATATATCTTTTTCTGTCTGATAAGGATCTGCTGATTCATTTGCTGACTAATGCTACTGATTTCATAGATAATACTGATATACTGATAACCTAAACATATACTAATTGATTTGACTAAAAACTGATCTAACTTAAACATTCAAGCGGCAGATCATAACAATGCTCTGTGCCAACTTCATTGTGTCAGATTGTGCCATAGTATGCAAGATTGTCCCACATAATGTGAAATGGTCCAAGAACAATCCTGCTTACTGGTAGCTACAATGTTGCACTCAATTGTTCTTTGAGACCATGGATTGCGCAAGGATGCCCCAGCATGGTTCCATGGAACAAGCCTAATACTCAAGAGCAAAAAGGGTAAAGAATCCCTGGAAGGCACTAGAAGATGACTACCAGTCATGTCTCACTGCCAAGAAAATGTATCTGGGACAAAAATTGTTTACTATAAAGATGCAGCCTGGAGATGAAATGAAAATCTAATCAACAGAAATACCCTGCTGGTGGATGAGATGGAATCTGTGGGCATACCAACTACTGATGAGGATGTGATAGTTACTATCCTGGATAGCCTGACAGAAAAATTTCAAGGCCTTGTATCAGCCCTAGAGTCTAGAACTGAAGATATGACCTTAAATTACAAATATACAAGGCTCCTGGATCAAGAATTGAGAAAATCAAGTGCAATAAGAAGGAAGAAGAAAATGCTTCAATAAGCATTGATAACCAACAAAGGAGATACTCAAGACCTTTTAAATACAGTAGCAACCTGTTTTGTAACTACTGCCAAAGGAAAGGACACACATCCAAACAGTGCTTCAAAAAGAGAGATAGTCAGCAGAAAAAGCCTGAATATAGGAATGATGTAACAACTGAAGATAGCATATTCATACTTGCACTAAACATGACTGCAAACAAGGATTCTCAGACTTGGTATATTGGCTGTGGAGCATTTCAACACTTTACACACCAAAAAGAACTTCTTACCCAATATGTAGAAATTCCAATTAGGAAGGTTTTCAAGGGTGACAATAGAGCACTTGATGCAGTGGGAGAAGGAACTATACAAGTAAGCCTAAGAAGCAGTGAGGGAAGCCATACACTGACCTTTAAAGAAGTACTTTATATACTAGAAATAGCCAAGAACCTACTATCAGTAAGCAAGGCAACCACAGAGGGACTCAGTCTCAGCTTTGACAATTCTGGATGCAGGATCACTGATCAAAAATACTTTGACACAGGAGATTTGGGCACATCAGTTTGGGCATTTGCGCAAAATGATCTAAGATCCGCTATTTTATGGAGTAAAAATTGATCCCCCAGCTAATTTAGAGCACTGTGAAGCCTGCATATATGGGAAACAAGCTAGACAACTGATCAAGAGCTCTGGGTTAATCAAAACTAAGAGGAAATTAGATCTGATCTACGCAGATCTGTGTGGACCTAAGCAAAATCTATCCTTAGGTGGGATGAAGTATTCAAGCACTATTATTGATGATTATACAAGATACACATGGGTCCACTTCATGGAGAGAAACAAAGAAGCTCTGTCTAAGTTCAGGGAGTTTAAAGCCATGGCAGGGTTGTCAGCCAACGTAATCAGAACTATGGATCTGATCATATTGCAGCAGTTAAGTGGATCTTTAGATACATAAAAGGAGCTGCTGATATCTGCTTAAGATACATTATAAGGATTCAGATCAGAATCTTGTGAGATACTCTGATGATGATTGGGGACAAGATTTGGAAGACAGAAGATCCACCACAGGACACACCTTTCTTTACTGTAGAGGAGCAATTTCATGGAATTCAAGAAAGCACCAACCATAGCTCTTTGTACCACCGACGCATAGTATATGGCAGCCTGTGAAGCTGCAAAAGAAGCAATATGGCTAAGAAAGCTTACTACTGACTTGGGCCTATGTCAAAAAATGTCTATCACCTTATATCATAAAAATCAAGCATGTTTACAATTTGGTAGAAATCCAACTTTTCATGCTAGAATTAAGCACATAGATATTGGACATCATTTCATACATGAAGCTATAGTGAATAACTTAGTTAGCTTAGTTTACTGTCCATCAGATGAAATGATTGCAGACATACTCACTTAACCATTAGCTAGAGACAAGTTTGAGTATCTTAGGCCAAAATTAGGAATAGTCAGTATGAGCATTTAGTTGAGTGGGAGTGTTGTAAAAATTTGTAATTCCACCTAAATATTCACCTAACTTAGTCACTTAGACCATTGCCTTCAAATCCTAGAGAATACTGACTAAATTTCTTGTTGGGATTTACTTGGAATATTTTCACCAAATTACCAGGTATCCAGAATATGAAAATTCTCAAAGTTGTCTAAACAGCACCAAACTTTGCACACATGTTCTTCAGATTTTCCTTAACCTATTCTACATGCTTGATATGCTAAGACTATGTAAAAGTATAAATGCTACTTTCACATTCAATAAATCATTAAGTGAAAACATATAATCTACTTGTCTTCCCAAGTCACTTCCAATATTTCCAAGACTCTAACAACATATTTTTATTTTGGCACACTTACTGTGCCTCACCTCTGAACCCCATCAGTATTAGCCTATATCTATTGGGATCCATATTGCCAAAAAGTATATATAGTTCTATCTCCCCTTATGTATTCTGCAGTCTGATAAGCACAGGTCTTGAATAAACAGCCTTGCCTTGGATATCTGCCTTGCCTTGTTGATCCACACCTAAGTCCCTTCCTGGTCCTGCCTAGCCTAGCTCTATTCTCCAGCCTTGTGTCTATTTATAACACTTGTCACCTTGTGCAAACTGTGTCAGATGAGTGTGTAATGCCTTTGGGCTCACCCCAGCCTTCTGAATATGGCACACAGAGTGAGAGCTCTGAAGAAGCAGGCTCACTCATAGATTGTGGTCTATCTTCCCTAACAATAGTACCCTTTATGATCATGGCAAAATTCCATTATGCAATGCAAAAACACCTGTGGAAAAAATGTTAGGATACTTTATGGAGTCAAGTGAGCCCAGTAATCCATCTACTGGTGAATGATGTGATGTTGTGGCTAGCAAAGTAGTGCTTTTCCACTAATTTCAGTAGTGGGGGCTTTGAGGACTTACTACTGCTTCTTGCCAAAATTGTCCTGGGATGCAGCTTACCATGTACATGGTGTAGATGGAAAGCAGTCATGCAGCTGGCAACATATGACCCAGAGACTGTCCTGATACCAGCATGTGTTAGCAGTTGCATGGCATTCCCATCAGAAAATGCTACCATTGCAAGGTGTGCAGCCTGTGAGGAATCCACCACCATTGGGGGAAAACATTGTCCACACCCCAGATATATTCCAGCAATACCCTGTCTAAAGAAACTCATGCAGTCCAACAAATATTGCAAAGCTATAAAGTACTGCACTCTGTGTCAATCAAGCACAAATATTTCCAATATATTTGATAGTAAACATTGCAAACAGCCAAGAAGCAAGGGCTACTTTGAAGGTATGTATAACCATGCTGCTGCCAAAGCACTTGATGAATTCTCATTAGACAAGCACTCTACCAGCAAATCCTGCTGGCCACTGATTTGCATCAACCTGAATATGCCGGCTATCTTATAGTATAAGAGCAGAAATCTGATGGTAGTCTCACTGGTATCTGGGCCAAAATCACTGTCCAACCTGGGTAGCTACCTGTATCTGTTGCTTTATCAAATTTGTATGCTTTCCAGCAGATAACAGTAAATGGCTGTCACATAAAAGTGCTTATTATTATATACATGGGAGATACCACAGCCATCAGCAAGATAGCTGGCTTTTCTGGGCACAATGGATGGTATTGCTTTCAAATGTGTGAGATCCAGGGGACTTACTGCATAACTCACACACATTATTATTACCCAAACACCAACACTAAGAACTTTGACTTTCTGTAGAGAGAATATTCAGAAGTCAGCATGTAATTGCAGCAAAGTTGGCAGGCTATGAGCCATTGGTCAGGATACAGAATTAATTGGAAACTGGAGATACTTAAAATAATGGGTATTTGTTAAAGCAAAAGCTTTCCACCAGGAGCAATGCATTTGCTTTACAACAATATCCCTATGGTGATGATCAAGTTCTACATGCAGCATTTCAGCTAACTGCACCCCTTGAGATTCCACAGATATTTGGAAGAAATGGCAAGATATTACAGAGTTTCTGCTACCCTAAGTACTTCTCACTGGTGCCAATCAACATTTGTATGCATATGGGACAATACAAGAGCAAGGGCTGGATGAACTGGATATGTATTTATACAAGTTGTCTTCTGAAGCCATTTCTACCAAGAGTACATTGGAAGCATTGGGAATCCTATGTGAACATTGTAGGAATATTTATCCAAAAGTGGATCACCAATGCTAACTTGATGCATCTAAAGCTTTTATGCAAAGAGTTTGTGATGAGATTTGCGCAGCTACAATACAAATATATAGCTGATCATGTCAGTCTCTGCCACTACTGTATCCATTTGCTACTCCATCTTGCTTGGTGTGAGGAGAATATTGGGCCTTGCTTCACCTTTTGGGAGTTTCTGATGGAGCTGATGTGTGGGGAGATAGAAAGACAAGTCAAGTTGCAGGTACTACCATTTCCCAATCTCTTCAAGAACATTACTTTCAAGTCCATCATGGATGTGATGAGTTGGTGCATGGAGGACAGCCAGGAAGAGTTGGAAAAAATGAGGACAGATGTGCACATGGATACACCACTGCCTATGGCATTAAGAAGCTAAGTAGCCCAAATGCCTGGGTAATCAGATAAGTAATGCAAAATTGGGTTTGGTGCAACAAGCAACTAACTTTTATTAGGAAACCTCTACCAAGGTATGCCAGATTTCTCTTGGTCACAAGCCAACTTCTACACCATTCAATATGGAGTTCGCACAAACAAGAGGCAGAGCACACCTATAAGGGGGACTAGAACTCAGCAGAGGGAAGGAATGTATTAGCTAAATACCCAGAAGTTCTTTACAGTTATTCAGGAAGTATTCATGGCCAAAGTGGCAAGACCCAAGCATATGTTTGCAAGATGTATATGCTACCAGCAGTACAAGGTATATGGCAACTTTGCAAGTATCACACTAAACAGCCGTAAAGTTGAGGTGATATAAGTATGTCAATTGCAGCAGGTGTGTGCATTTATAGAGGTTAGTAAGCAAGAGACCATGGTTTTTTTGGTTTGAACTATATGTGGAATACCCAAGGTAGTAGTGCATAAGCAAATAAAGAGGGGTAATTCTACAGTGGAATGTATGAATTGCACAAAGGGAGGTAGAAAAAAGAAATACCATTTGGCAAATTGGTATGGTAGCATTATAGAGAACTTGCTGTAGGGTGCCATACTGCCATGATAATGCTAACAGAGACTTGCAATGAGGACAACAAAATACCATCAAGATCTTTGCCATATAAGGCAACTGGATGTACTGGTCAGTTAGATTCATTTTAAATAACTGTAGAGCACATTGAGACTGCAACAATGTCATGCACTATTTGTCACAGCACCAATAAAACCCTGTCAAGTTTTGTAACTTTATATGGCAGTAAAATTAACAAAACACCATTGTGACCCCATCATAAGATCAATAAGTGTGTCATTAATTTCAAGCTGCTGGTATTACATTGATCTCCAAGTAGGATCCTGCTGGCTGATTGGGATTGGATCCACCTGTGGGGCCAAATTATTCTTCATAGAATTGAAAAAACATAGCTATTCTGCCTTTATTCATCAACCAACTGGGGAACCAATTCCACTCAGATCACAAATGACAACCAGATTTCAACTTAATAAGTTCCATTGAATATGACACAACTAAGCTTAGTAAGACACATATCTGCAGAGCATCTATAAAAGGTACATATATGTACCACATGGTGTATTACAGGTGGATTACTCTTCCCCAGTTCCCCAGCATGTTCAGACTTTTTTATATGATTTTGAGGTTTATTTTCAGAAGAACTAGTGTACCTACCACCAGTAGTGATGCTGATCATGCAATTAGCATAGGGCATAGTACTTCAGTGAACAAGACACCTTACAGAATATGTCTATTGGAATAAGAACAGATGAAGAGATATATTGATCACTTATTAGACTAAGGATATATCAGACCCAGTAAGTCAGCATGGTGTGCACTGGTGCTTTTTGTAAAGAGAGATGGAGCACCTAGGATGTGCATTGACTGCAAAGCCCAGAGCTAAATTATTATGAAAAATAAGTACCCCATTTCTTGGATAGATGAGCTTCTTGACAAACTCAATAGAACCGTCATATTCAGCAGGATTGACTTGATGTCAGAATACAGCCAGACTAGGGTGAAACCTGAAGATATTTTAAAGACAGCATACAGGATGCAAACTGTCTCAGCAGTACTTATACAGGTTTATAGTAATCTACCTGGATAACATATTGATATACAGCAAGAGGGAGGAGGACCACTTTGTACTCATTGAAAAGTTCTTGTCATATAGCAAGCTAGCAAGGTGTGTGTACTTTAAAAAACACACTGGATATTGGCTACATAGAGTGATGTGCTAAGGTGTGACATTAAGCCTTATGAAAGCATAAGTTATCAAGAATCTCAACCAATGCCATACCACATCAGATCTCATATCATTTCCAGGAATGGTATTCTATTATTGTAGATTTGCCAAGTCCTTTGCAAGTGTTGCAGACTCTTCGACTGATATCCTCAGTAAAGACAGCAACTTGAAGTGGGATGTAGCTTGTGCAAATGCCTTTCAGATATTCAAGAATTAGACAGTCATGTTGTCAAGCTTCAAAATACTTGACTTTAGAAAAGAGCTTACTCTCTGCACAGATGCCTCATGTTATGCTATTGGTGGAGTACAGAGTCCAAAACATCAAAGAAAGGTGTACACAGTTACCTTTGAATTGAAGAAACTAAATGCAGTAGAACATGTATACCCAGTGCATGAGATGGAGTTGCTTTCTATAATATGCTGTGTAAAGACATAGAGATGCTACATCAAAGGGGTTTAAGTGCACAGTGAAGACTGATCATACCTCACTCAAGTGCATATTACTCAGGAATATCCAGAAGTAAGACAGAATGAAATGAGCTTATTCAGCAATCTGACTTACCATTTATCTACTTTCCTAGAAAACAAAATAAGGTTACTGATGCTTTATCAAGACTAGATCAATCCTCAACACTTACTTGATGCATAAATCAAACAGGCCCAACTTGTAATCAAAGTACTTGGGGAACAGACTTAAGAGAGCCAGAGCATGGTAGCCTAGAATGAAACAAGATATTGCCAATGTAGCATTAACCAAGACCAATCACACAGTATTGCTGAATTATTTCCTTGGAGTAGATGGGGTATTGTCCTTATAGCAAGACTGTCAACCACTAGCATATGCAATTGGTGGATCCTAAGAGAAATTGATGATGCCACTAATTAGGCATTTGCCATTGGATTGTGCCACATTGTGCCATGAGTGCTGTAGAGTGCCATAGTGTGCTAGTGAGTCCAACAAGATGTATACTTGGCCACAGAGTGTAAAGCATAGTGCTACATTTTTGCACAAAGCTGCCATATGTTTCACCCATATTTCTAAAAAATCTATTTTTGACCTTTGTTGTGATCAATATTGTGCATGATGTGTAATAGCACAGAAAGACTTAAGGGAAGCATTTGGTACTCAATACTCTTGACACTCAGAATCTAGCCCCTGAGGCTTTTAACTTGTAACAAAATTGCATGTGTTACAAGTCTTGGTATAAGAGTTGTAGAGGAATAGGGAGTTTTGCTAGTATTGTATTCATTAAAACTTGAACAGATCTTTATTGAGGTTCAAGCAGCTCCTTATATTCATTTTGCCAGATCAATTGCTGACTAATTGTATTTCCTAATGTAGGTTGTGGCTGATGACGCATTTAATTGCATCATCATTACCAAATAAGATCCTACTTTATATATCTATTTCTGTCTGATAAGGATCTGCTGAATCATATGCTAACTAATGCTACTGATTTGATAGATAATACTAATATACTGATAAGCTCAACATATAACTAATTGATATGACTAAAAACTGATCTAACTTAGACATTCAAGCAGCAGATCATAACATTCTCCCATACTAAAGTTAGTAGGGTTCTTCTGAATCACTTTTTTTGTGATATCAATATCTAGATGGTTCAGTATTATCAGCATGTCTTGCAAGCTTGAGTCTGTCCCTGTGCACTAAGTCTTCCCAGATATTGCCTTGTTTGTCCACTAGTTGGTAAGTTGCAAATGGACATTCTCTGATGATATAGAATGGTCCTGTTCAGTGTGGCTCAAACTTCTTCCAGGTGTTGTTTCTTACCAATACAAAGTTCCCAACAGTAAAATGCTTCTGGTGCTATAGTCTTATCACATCTCTGCTTCATCTTTTCTGCACTTGGAAATACTTTGGTCTGTGCCTTTTGATGTTGTTGTTCCAGTTGCTGGTGTCTACTTGGCTGACTGAGTTCATCTTCTACGGCATCTGTAAGCTTTGGTTGTGTGAGATCACCTGGAATCCTTATGGCCACAGTTGGCTTTTTCTTGCAACTCCAAGTAATAGCTGCACTAGCAGAAAGAAATAAGTACTGAGTGGTAGAGTGTCTAACAATCAGATCCCTACCCCAATTAGAAACTCTAAAACCACCAAGCTTTTGCCTATTAGCTGCTCCAAAGTATTTGGATACCATATTGATGGTACCTTGTAGTTATCAGAAAACTGCTTCACTGCTGTAGGTTGTTTTTTTGATTTCATCCATAGTCTGGCATGAATTAACTGGTTATTCCAACTGCTGCTGCAATTTCCCAACATGTAGACACCATCAAGTGCATCAGTCTACAAACAATTGATTGGTATGGAGTGTTTGGTTCATATTTGAGCCTTTTTTACCTAAAACTAGCTGAGATTTGCTCAATTTCAGGTTATTGTCCAGGGGGGTAGCTACAGGCTTGCAGTCTTCCAATTAAAGTGTCTAGAAGTGTCCCTCATGTACTGCAACTGATTCAGCACAGTTCTCTGCATTATTATGTTGAATTTGACATCATTTGCAAGAAAATAGCTCAATTCTCCAAGATGTTTAGTCTCAACCTTGCTGAAATGATCTGATTTTACTGTTTAAGTGCCTCCTTGTCATTTGTAGCTATTATTAGGTTGTCCACATAAAGAACCAGGATAATCAGACCCTTTTTGAGCTGTTTCATATATATTGAGATCTGCAGTGCTACAATAAGCCCAATCTCTGCTATATATGTGTCAATCTTGTTATACAAAGCTCTAGGTGGCTGCTTAAGCCTATACAGTAATTCCCTAAGTTTGCACCCCTATGGGTGCTTTTTGGATTGGTTACATCAAGTGGTTACTTTATATACATAGTTTCCTGCCAATGACCATTAAGAAAGGTTGTATTAATGTCCATTTTGGGTAGATCTAGACTGTGTACAACTGCCAGGGCTGGAACTGTCCTGATGGAGTTAAACTTGGCAACTGGAGCAAATCTTTCCTCAAAGTCTAGTTTGTGGTCATTTGTTACAAGTCTTGAAATAAGAGTTGTAGAGGAATAGGGAGTTTAGTTTGTATTGTGTTCACTAAAACTTGAAGTGATTTTTATTGGGGTTCCAGCAGCTCCTTATATACATTTGCCCAGTTCAATTGCTGACTAATTGTATTTCCTGATGTAGGCTGTGGCTGATGACTCATTTGATTGTGTCATCATCACCCAATTAGATCCTACTTGATATAACTATTTCAGTCTGATAAGGATCTGCTACCTCATCTGCTGACTAATACTACTGATTTGAAAGATAACACTGATGTACTGATAGATTAAAGATAAAACTAATTGATTTAACTAAAAGCTGATCTAACTTAAACATTCAAGCAGTATATCATAACATTCTCCTGTACTAAAGTTGAGAAGGTTCTCCTTAATCTCTTTTCTTGTGATACCAATATCTTGATGGTTCAGTACTGTCAGCAAGTCTGGCAAGCTTGAGTCTGTCCCCATGCACTAAGGGTTCCCAGATATTCCCTTGTTTATCCACTAGTTGGTAAGTTGCAAATGGACATTCTCTGATGATCTTGAATGGTCCTGCTCATTGTGGCTCAAACTTCTTCCAAGTGTTGTTTCTTAGCAATACAAAGTTCCCAACTGTCAATGCTTCTGGTGCTATATTCTTATCAAAATCTCTGCTTCATCTTTTCTGCACTTTGAGATACTTTGGCCCCTGCCTCTTGCTGACTTTGTTCCAGTTGCTGGTGTCTACTAGGCTGACTAAGTTCATCTTCTAAGGCATCTGTAAGCTTGGGTTGTGTGAGATCTGCTAAAATCCTTGGTTCACATCCATACACTAAGTAAAATGGTGATTGTTAAGTAGTGTTGTGCACTCTAACTCTGCAGGCAAAAAGTGCTTGATCTATATACTCATCCCATCTACTGACAGCTCCATTTGCATACTTGGTCAGAATTTTTCCAAATAGACCATTAAGCCGCTCAGTGACTCCATTAGTTCTGGGGTGATATGCCAAGGTTTTCAAGTGTTTGATCTGCTGCATTTCCAGGTAAACCTTCAATGTCTTTGCCATAAAGTTTGCACCTCTATTGGATAGAATCTCCTTCAATATAGCATCTCCATGTCTTCAAACAGTGTATTATAGCAAGCATCTCCTTCTCATAGACTGGATAGTTTTATTCTGCTGAGTTCAGTTTCTTGGATTCAAAGGCAACAGGGTAGTCCTTTTCCTTATGTTCTTGACTCAACACTCCACCAATTGCATAATCTGAAGCATCTGTGCTCAGAGTAAACTCTTTTCTGAAGTCAGGTATTCTTAAGCTTGGTAGTTTAGCAAGTTCATTCTTGGGCGTCTGAAAGGCAGTCTCACAAGCTATGTCCCACTTATAGGTGTTGTCTTTCTTAAGGATATCAGTTTAAGGGGCTGCAACACTTGCAAAGGACCTGACAAATCTCCAATAATAGGAAACCATTCCAATGAATGCTCTGAGTTCTGATATGCTATGGGGCTGCCTCAGGTTCTTGATAACTTCAACCTTCTTAGGGTCTAAGGTTACTCCTGTGCTAGTCAGTATGTGTCCCAGATATTCAACATATTCCTTGAAGAATTCACACTTGGCTAGCTTTCTATATAGCTGGTTCTCTCTTAGCTTCTTCATGACCTTTTCAATGTGTACCAAGTGATCCTTGTCTGTCTTGCTGTCTATCAATATGTCATCTAGGTAGATTGTCACACACTTGTCTAAGTACTCCTGGAAGACAGTCTGCATCAGGGTCATGAATGTTGCAGGGGCATTGGTAAGGCCAAAACTCATGATTAAGTACTTGTAATGTCCATATCTGGTCCTGAATGCTGTCTTAGGGATGTCTTCTGGTTTCACCCGAATCTGGTTGTATCCTGACATGAGGTCAACCTTGCTGAATATGGTGGCTCCATTGAGTTAGCCCAAAAGCTCATCAATCCAAGGTATGGGGTACTTGTTCTTGATGGTAACTGAGTTCAGGGCTCTGTAGTCAATGCACATCCCAAGTGTTCCATCCTTCTTCATCACAAAAAGCACTGGTGCTCCCCAAGGTGACTTGCTGGGTCTGATATATCCTTGCTTCAATAGCTTTTCAATTTGTCTCTTCATTTTCTCCAATTCAAATGGACTCATTCTGGAGGTGTCTTTCTCACTGGAGGGCTATCTCCTGTGTCAATGGCATGATCCACATCTCTGACTGGTGGTAGGCTTACAAGCTCATCTGGAAACATGTCTGAATATTTCCTCAAGAGAGTCTGGACCTGCTGGGGTGCTGGGGTAGAAGAATCAACCTGTATTACCGCCATGAGGAACATCTGGGTACCTTTTCCAAGTGCTCTACAGAACTGGGTCTTGCTAAGGTCACTTGTCTCACACATACTCAAATTGACCAGGTTGGAATCCAGCCTGGCAGGTATTAGCTCATAGGTCTTGTTGTCTTTTTGGATCTGAGGAGCATGGGATCTCCAGTTGATTGATGGATTACAACAAAATAGCCAGGTTTTTCTGAGTACAAGGTCAAGCTTTCAGTTCCCAAATATATAAGCCTGTAGGTCTTCTTCATAGTCATTGACCCTCATTCTTACTGGCTGGGTAATACGGTTGATTAGGTGAGAGTTCCCATCAGCTGTGGAGACTAAAGTTGATTTGGTAGGTTCCAAGTTGGTTCCAGCTTTCAAGGCAAATTGTTCTGGCATATATTCATGTGATGCTCCTGAGTCAATCATGATTTTGGCAGGTACTCCATTGATTACTCCATTTGAGTACAATAACTTCCCTGAGTTTGAGGTCAGATGGGACAAGTACTCTTCTGTCATATGAAAGGTGAGTTCCAAGTCTTCTTCAAGCTCATCCTCCACATTACTGTGTTTATGGGACTCAATATGGTTGAAGGTTCTTGTTGGCTGGTGTTCATTTCTTCTCTGGGGGCAGTACTTTGAGATGTGTCCTTGCTGGTGGCAATTGAAACAAAGTCCTTTCTTCCTGCATTCTTCTGAGGTGGGGTTCTTCTGCATAGCATCTATTTCCATTGGTACTGCTTCTGACTGTCTTCTTTCATAATGATTGTAGCCTTTCTGATTAGTCACTGTGGGCTTCCCAACTCCAAACATAGCTGAGTCATAGTCAATGGCAATCTTGATGGCTTCTTCATTAGTCTGAGGTCTGCAATAATTTACTTGCGAGTTCTTTCTTCCAACCTATCAATATATTATTCAACTTGATCCAGGGGGTCCATTCTTTCAATTTGTCCTAGTAGACATCTGTGCTCATAGATATATTCTTGAACCATTCCTTTCCATCTGAGCATCTTTAACTTACTTCTTAGTAGTGTCTGCTAGTGTGGAGGTTCAAAAGCATCCTGAATCTCTGACACAAAGTCATCCCAGGTAGAAATAGTAGAGCATCCCATCATAGTGGCTGACCTGATCTTGTTGTGGTACCACTGTAAAGCTGCATCTGCCAGGTAAGAAGCTGCATAATGCAACTTGCTTTCTGAAGCAATTCCTTTAGCCTTAAAAGCTTTGTCAATCTGAAAGAGCCAAGTTCCCAGGTTTTCATCAACTCTGCAATGGTACCGGTTGACCTTCACACTAAAGTTGCTCTTGACAGGGCTTTACTGGCTCTGAGCCATGGTGTCATTCCTTATTGCTGTTGGCTGAGGATCTGAAGTAACTGTTGCTGATGGGCCAGGATTTGCTGCATGGCATTCTTCCATTCTTGATTGTCCAACATATTGAGGGTGGTTTCTTCTTTCTTCAGGAGGGAGGTTTCTGGTTATCACTGCTACCAGTGTTACAAGTCTTGGTATAAGAGATGTAGAGGAATAGAGAGTTTAGCTTGTATTGTATATACTGAAACTTGAACTGATTTTTATTGAGGTTCCAGCAGCTCCTTAAATACATTTTGTCTGATCATTTGCTAACTAATTGTATTTCCTAATGTAGGCTTTGGCTGATGACTCATTTGATTGAGTCATCATCACCCAATTAGATCCTACTTAATATAACCATTTCTGTCTGATAAGGATCTGCTAATTCATCTGCTGACTAATACTACTGATTTGAAAGATAACACTGATATACTGATAGGTTAAAGATAAAACTAGTTGATTTAACTAAAAACTGATCTAACTTAAACATTCAAGCGGTAGATCATAACATATTAGAATTGCCTTTAGCCACAAATCTAGCCTTGTCTTGTCAATGGTATTGTCTAAGCGTATCTTGAGCTTTTAGATGCATGTACATCCTATTTGCTTTCTCCCATTTGGCAAATCAACCAGTTCCCATATCTTTGCCATGGTCAGTAATTGGTACTCCACCTACATGGCTTGTTGCCACATAGTAGCATATGGACTTAATATTGCCTGATCCAGAATCTGAGGTATGACACATAATGAAAAATAAGCCTCTTCATGATCATCAATGTCTACTACTAGGATCCAAAGGCATTTCTTATTCTGGTAGAACTCCTAACTGGGATAATCTGCTCTTATCTGGAATAATAGAGTCAGTTTCCATATCTAGCTGAATTATGTATGTACCTTCTTCATTAGTATTGATTGCATATTCAAACAGCCAACCAATTATTGCAATGGCTCTCTGATCTGAATTTTCTTCAAGTACAAGGTCCCTGCTCTTGATCACCTTCTGAACTTACCATCATACACTCTATACCCTCTAGCATCCTTACAATACCCAAGAAAGATCTCTTTTCTACCATCTGGTTCCAACTTTGAGTGCTTTTGGTCAGGGACATGATTAAAGACATTTCAGCTAAAGACTCCAAGGTGCTGAAGGCTTGGTTTTTTCCCTGTATAAGCTTCAAAAGGTGTAGAAGCACATAGTGCTGTTGTTGGGCACCTATTCTTGATGTATATTGCTGTGCAACAGATGCAGCCCAAAATCTGTAGTCTATACCCTTACCATTTAGCATAGATCTTTCCATCTCTACTATTGTTCCATTTGCACATTCTGCCACTCCATTTTGCTGTGGAGTATGTGTAACAGTGATCTGTTGAAGTACACCAGCAGATGAGCAGTACTTTGCAAACTCCTTTGAGCAGTGTTATCCTCCATTGTCACTGCAAATTACCTTCAATTCAAACCCAGTTTGAGTTTCTGCTATGTTCTTGAAGTGCTTAAACATCTCCAAAGCTTTATCCTTAGTCTTGAGGAAGTACACCCATCTATAACTTGACTTGTCATCAATAAAAGTCATAAAATACCTCTTGGCTCCAAAGGACAGTGATGTCATGGGGCCACACATTTCTGAGTGCACAATATCCAGTATTTTGATGGTGTTAATGCCTCCTGAGCGCCTGAACTGTTGCCTAGCTTGTTTGCCATATAAACAACCCTTACAGACATTCAAAGTTGCAGCAATGTTGACATACTCAGGTACAATGATCTTGCATTGTAACTTGTATATTGTGATCTTGCATTCCCAAACTATTTTTTATCCACTTTCACTCAATATTGAGCAGCTCAGCTGAGTAAAAACAATTCTCAACACCTGAGTAGTTGCTCTACAGACTGAGAGTAGGTTCTTAGCTACTCCAGGTACATCAAGTATTTCAGTGAATTATGCTGTTGTTGCCCATGAGATATCACTCACAGTTAGCTGTAAAGACCCGCTGGTAGTATCTTTCATTGAAGAGTTGTCTCCCAGATAAACCTTTCACAGATATTGTCTTTGAGTTTCTTAACCACTCCTTTATACCGTAGGTATGCTGTAATGCTCTAGAGTCCATATACCATTTATTACTTTAGTTACTTGCACTTTCTTATTCAGTTACAAATAGCTGTTCATCAGTAGTTACACGATTTGCCTGCTCTGGTTTCTTTTTATTTTCTATTTGTTTCTTCATGCATTCTCTTTCCTAGTATCCTGGCTTCCTGCACTAATTACAACAGCCAGATTTTCTTTGGTTTTGTTGCTTTCCCTTCTTTGCTGTGTGCCTTATTGCACTGAATAACGCATTATCATCCATTTTCTCTTCCTGACTGTTACATCTGAGTTCTTCATGGAGAAGACTTCCTTTGACATAGTCCAAAGTCAGATTGTTGTCTCTGCTTTCAAAAAAGGTATGAGTGGCTCATACTTGTCTGGTAAGCTGCAAAGCAGACAGAGTATCTTTTTGTAATCCTCTACACTAGCATTGATACTATATGGTTCTACTGCAAGTGTCTTAATTCTGGTAATGAGTTGAAGCATGTCATCATATGGCCTCTTTCTTATGTTGAGGACTTTTGTAAAAAAGCAATTAGGGCTCAAAACCTGTTGCAATTTAAGAAGTGTTTTGGATATACAGAACTTATCAACAAATATTGATAATAGCTACACTGCTGTTTATTCATAAAGAAGCTCAGTATACATGCCTTTGTAGAAGTAATACAACTATAATGCTAAGTAAGGACAGCTTTGCAACACTCAGGAGCATTGTGTAACAGTTTTGGGGTTAGTACACAATGTATGGCAAATGTGCTAATTTGATCTTGTCTATAAGGGAATAATCATAGGATTGTAGATCTAAAGAAAGTCAAAATGTTAGGGCTATAGGTTGGTCCCAGAGTGGCCAAGGCTAGTCCAGAATTGTTAAGTAAGCTTTTAGCTGCTGAATGATACCAAATAGTGCAATATTTCAGCAGACAACTACTAATCATGGCCAGCTGCAAAGAAAATGTACCTTAGACAAATGGTCATTTCTGTAGAGATGCTACTGGTAGAAGAAATGAGAATCTAATCAACAGAATTAAACTGTTAGTTGATGCAGTGAAATTTTTAAATTTTGTACCAATTACTGATGAAGATGTGATAGTAACCATCCTGAATAGCCTCTCCAATCAGTTTCAGGGCTTTTTACTAGCAGTGAGCCCTAGAGCTAAAGATTTGACCTAATATTCTATATAATTAAGGCTTCTAGATTAAGAATTACAGGAATCAAGCACCAATAAGAAGGAATTGGAATATGCACTAATAGGCAATGACAACTAGCATAGGTGATATTGAAGACCATTCATAGGTGACCGCAACCTGTTAGGCAACCACTGCAAATGGAAAGAACATACATTGAACCATTGCTTCAAGATAAGTAATAATTGGCAAAAGAAACTTTGGTTTGGAAATGCCGGAACAACTGAGCATAGACTATTAATTTCTGCACTAAGTATGACCACAAACAAGGAATCTCAGGTGTGGTATATGGGCTCTGGAGCAGCTCATCATTCTACACACCAAAAGAGCTCTTTACCCTACATCAAGAAATTCCAATCACAAATATTTTCATAGGTGAAAATAGGAAATATGATGCAGTTGGAGATGGAGCTATGTAAGTGAGGCCCATGTTGCAATTTAAGAAGTGATTTGGATATAAGGAACTTATCAAGATATGGTGCTAATAGTACTACTGTTATCTATTCATAAAGCATATCAGTATTTATACCTTTGTAGAAGTAATACAGCTATAACACTAAGAAAGGGGGCTTCTTAGCATTCAGGAGCATATGGTAACAGTTCCAGGGTTAGTACATAATGTTTGGTAAAAAATGTTGATTTGATCTTCACTATAGGGGAATAATCACAGGATCATAGATGTGAAGAAGCTGGCAAAGCTGGGGCTGCAAACAAGTCCTACAGTGACCAAGACTAGTCTAGAATTGTTAAGTAAATTTTAGCTGCTGAATGATACCAAATAGTCCAATATTTCAACAGCCCACAAGCAGTGAAGGAAGCCACACACTCACCTTCAAAGAAGTGCACTTTGCATCATAAATAGTCAAGAACCTATTTTCTGTAAGCAGAGCCACAGTAGAAGGACTCAGTTTCTGTTTCAACAATTCTTGATGCAAGATCACTGATCAACTTGCACTCCTATGGCTTGGGGTATCAGAGATTCAAGTCGCTATTATGTGATGACTATTCCATAATATCTGGAAGTCAATATAAGTAACTTACATGACAAAATGCCAATGTGCTGGCACAGGAGATTTGGACACGTCAACTTTGATTATTTGTGCAAAGTGATCAAAAATTAGCTAATTTCCAGAGTAAAAACTAATTACTAGAAAATATGGATCATTATGTAGTGTGCATATTTGGGAACAAGCCACACAATTGGTCAAGAGTCCAGGGCTAATCAAAACTAAGAAGAATATATTCTTATTCACTAAGATCTGCATGGAACAATGCAAAATTTATTCTTAGCCAGGTTGAGGTAGTTATTGCTTTTTCTGATGCTTATACTAAAAACATGCAAGTCTACCTCACGGAGAGAGAGGAAGATGCTCTTTCTAAGTTTATAGTGTTTGAAGTAGATGTGGAGAGAGTAACCAGAGCAACAATGATGAATTTGTGCACTGACAATAGCTCAGAATGTACCTCAAAGCTCTTCATCTGCTTCTGCAAAGATCATGGGATAGAGCCAGATACCACTGCACCATACTCCACTCAGCAAAATGGAGTGTAGAACACACAAATGCATTGATCATTGATATAGCAAGATTTGTGATCCATAATTAGCAATTTTACTATGAATTATGGGTTGGAATAGTTACTATAGCTGTACACTATATAATTAGGAGTTGTAGTAGAATACTGCTGCAATCAAAGTAGCATTTGGTAATAGGAAGCTTATCAAGAACTAGTGATAATAGTTGGGATGTTGTTTGTTATTCAAGAAGGTTAGCACTTATTCCAATGTAGAGGTAATACAACTATAACACTAAGTTAGGAGAATTTTGCAATAATCAGGAGCTTTCTGTAATAGTCAGGATTAACACACAGCGCTTTGTATAAGTGCTAATTTGATCTTGACTATAGGGGAATAATCATGAGCTCATAAATCTGAAAGAAAATGGCCAAGCTGAGGCTGTATGCAAGCCCTACATTGACTACAACTAGTCCAGAATATCTAAGTGAATTCTCAATTGCTGAGTAATAACAAGTTGCCCAGCGTTTCAAATAATGCTTTGTATTCTACACTATGTGAGGCATGGTGAGGATAGAGGCCAAGTGCGGACCATCTAACAATATTTGGGTGCACAGCTTACGCTAAAAAATTATGAGGAAATCAGTCAAAAGTTAAGCCAAAAAGTGTAAAAATCATATTTTTGGGCTACTGCTATAAGAGTGAGGCATACAAACTCTTAATACCAGAGCAAGGAGGTTGATTTTGCTCAGGGATGTGAACTCTGATGAAATCCTAAATTTGCACAAAAACTTACACTTGAAGAAGACAAAAATCTGCTTTGAGTCCACCAACAGTCAGGATTGGATCAGTGCAATACTGTGCAAGTTCTTTCCCTCCCAACAGCCTAACAATCATTTTTTAACCTGAATTAGTGCCCAGGAATATCTCAGAAGCAACCATTGCAGTACTACAAACCAGAGAATCCAGCCATACCAGAAATAGCTAACTTACTATATCAATAAGGATACGCACCTAGCCTATATCTGTTCAGTCCATATTGATGAGCCCCACACTGTAAAGGAGGCTCTAAACAGCTCTTACATAAGCTGTTGGAAATCTGCAATGACTGAGGAGTACCAGGCCCTGATGGAAAACCAATCCTCAGACTTAGTTATATTAATAATCAACCAAAAATAAATTGGATGCTGACAAGTCTTTAAGGCAAATACAAGGCTGATGGTACAAATGAAAGATACTAAGCAACACTTGTGCCACAGTATACTCTCAAATAAAAGGACTTGAATATACTAGACTTGTTCCATTGTGCCATTGATCATAGTGCCAGAGAGTGCTGTATATTTTGTTATTAATTTGATATTATAGAGTCATATGCATGTCAATTTTGATCTCAAATTGGCACTGTATGGCACCATCTGGCACTCTGAGGCATGATCAGGCACCATCTGGCATGCTATGGCACTATTGGGCACTATGATCAGCTGGAATGATGGAACAAGTCTACTGAGA
Source organism: Basidiobolus meristosporus CBS 931.73 (assembly GCA_002104905.1). Lineage (NCBI taxonomy): Eukaryota > Fungi > Basidiobolomycota > Basidiobolomycetes > Basidiobolales > Basidiobolaceae > Basidiobolus > Basidiobolus meristosporus. The sequence continues at coordinate 1,732 of MCFE01000614.1, read as the reverse complement.
CCTCTACACTGGTAGTCAAGCTTAATTCCATCAGATCAATATTGACTATTGCAGCCAAATATAAGTTTTTATTCATTAGATAGATGTAACAGCTACATTTTTCAATGGATAACTTGATGAGGCTGTGTACATGAGCAAGCCTGTTGGGCTTGCTAGCCAAAGTAACCCCCACTTGGTTTTGTAGCTGAAAAGTTCTCTATATGGTTTGAAGCAGTTGCCAAGAGCCTGAAATTGCAAGGTTGACTCTTATATAGAATCAGTGAATTTCCAAAGGAGTACTGCTAGCTATAGTATGTATGATAACCCAGATAGAGCAATTCTAGTTCTATCAGTACTATATGTCTGGCCACTCTATGGTTGGCAGTCTAATGAATATCATGCTTCTAGCACATCTCAATAGACTTGTTCCGTTGGATAGTGCCACATTGAGCCATGAGTGCCAAATGATGCCATAGTGTGCCAGAGAGGCCAATCAAGCCTAAACTTGGTCACAGAGTGTGGAACATAGATCTGCATCTTCATGCAAAGCAGCCCCTGTGTTTCATCTATGATGCAGGAGAAAATCCATTTTTTGATGTTTTTTTGTGGATCAATATTGTGCAGGATGTGCAAGAGCACTAAAAGATTGAAGATATACATCTGGTTCTCAATACCCATGGCACTCTGAATCTAGCTCCTGCGGCTTGTAACATGTCACAAAAATGCATGGCACTATCTTGGTCCACTGGTACTATCTGGCACTATATTTAAATATTAGCTCCAAAGTAAGATCAATACAAAGCACTTATAGTGCCAGATAGTACCAGTGGACCAAGATAGTGCCATGCATTTTTGTGACATGTTACAAGCCACAGGAGCTAGATTCAGAGTGCCATGAGTATTGAGTACCAGATGCATATCTTCAATCCTTTAGTGCTCTTGCGCATCCTTTACAACATTAACCTAAAAAAAAAGGTCAAAAAATGGATTTTCTCCATCACAGTGAGTGAAACACAGGGGCTGCTTTGCATGAAGATGCAGATCTATGATCCACACTCTGTGGCTAAGTTTAGGCTCACTTGGCCTGCCTGGCACACTATGGCATCATTTGGCATTCATGGCTCAATGTGGCACTATCCAACGGAAGAAGTCTAATATCATGCATTCAATGAGTTGTCTGCCAGCATAATCAGACCTCTGGAGCTGATCATATTGCTGCATTTAAGCATAGTCTCAGAAGGAATATCCACCACAGAGGCAGAGTATAAGGCATCCTGTGAGACTACAAAAGCAGCAATGTGGCCTATAAAGTTCTTGAGATTGTGGCTTATGTCAAAAAACCCCCAATGCTGTCTTACAAGATAATCAAGTATGCAAGCAATTAAGTAGAAATCCAACTGCTTATGCTAGAACAAAGCACACAGATACTAAGCAACCTTGTACTCACAAAGCTATAGAAGACAATTTAGCTAGTTTAGCTTACTATCCTACAGAAGAACTGATCACAGACATATTAATTAAACCAATAGCTTCAGACAAATTTGAATATCTTATATCACAAATTGAACTAGTCAGAATGAGAATTTAGTTGAGTAATGGTGATGAAAAAAGTTGTAATTCCATTTAAATATTCACCTTACTTAGTCACTTAGATCATTACCTACAAATCTTAGAGATTACTGACCTAGTTCCTTGTTGATGTTTACTTGGATTGTTTTTGCCAAAACATCAGGTACCAATAATATGAAAATTC
>MCFE01000613.1:0-52944 GCA_002104905.1 Basidiobolus meristosporus CBS 931.73 | reverse complement strand
GTGTTGCATTTTTGTCCAACAATGGATATCTCTGATACACCAAAGCTGCTTTTCTCACCACTGATGGTGAGTCCAGCTTCTTCAATGGCTCCTAATATGGCATCATTATCTACAATATGGTCCATAGACAAACTTTCTTACTCCAGGCATAACTTCAGTGGTGTCCCGGAATTTTGGTCCTTTGATGCCTATGTCATCCACAAAGACAGCAAGTTTCTCAGGTATAAACTGATACAGCACATTTACCATGCATCTCTGGAATTGAGCCACGGAGTTTGTAGCCCTTGGCTGAGTCTTGTCATCCTTAAAAAGTCCAAATGGTGTCTGTAGTGCAAACATATCTCTTGATGTCTTATCAAGGGGAATCTGGTCATATCCTGAGTAGAGATTGTATGTTGAGTAGATAAAGTGGCCACTAAAGCTTTCTGCAAAGTAATCAATGGATGGAGGTATAGCAGCATCTCTGATAGTGACAGCATTTGCAGGTTGCATGTCTTGAATGAATTGGAGCTTTCCATTCTTCTTTTTGGTCACAAACCATCTGTTAGCATAGGGTCCATGCCAAGGTTCTAGGATACCAGCTTCTATCTTCTTCTTAAGTAGGTCATGCACATCAGCTTGGAGTCCTCTGGGCAGTGGGTAAGGCTTAAATGACCAGGGTGTGTGAGGCACTGTATGAATCTTGATGGGTTTTGCAACCTATGTCTTTAAGAGCCCCATCTCCTTGTCATTATATGAGAAAACCTTATATGCCTTTTCAAGGTTTCTCCAAATAATAGTATCTCCTCTGGTGTAAGGTTTCCATCACCAATGATAAGTTGCTCAAGTCTCTCAGGTGTAAGTCATATATCTTCTGGTGTTTCTTCTGGTGGTCTAATGTAATCAGCAGGTTGGGATCCATCAGTTAAAGGTGTAAGTGATGGTCTAATCTTCTGTTCTACTGCCTTGTATTTTGTCCAAACCATAGCAGTCTGCTCCTGTATACCTAATGAGCAGCTCCAAATGTTGGGGTGTATATCTTCAGGCTCCTCATCTTCTTCCATAACAAGTTGTGTCTTCTGGCAAGCAGTATGTGTCCTCTTATTGTTGGGTGTTAAACCACAGAAGGTTGACTGCAGTCCTGGGTTGGATCCTTGTATGATGTACCATACTGACCCATTGGAATAGTTGGTAGTTGTAGCCTTAGTACTGATTTCCCACGGTCTACCTAGCAGAAGGTCAAAGTTTGCCTTCTGGCAGATGAAGAGGGGAAGCCAGACCTTGATTCCTTGTACCTCAATAGGGAACTTGTGCACTACACCATAGAGTGGACTAGATCCTGAGTTTGCATCAGTCATGTTCCATCCAATATCTCTATCAACAGGCAGTAGCTCCTTGCTTCTAAGTGTCTTCTAGAAGTCTAGCAGCATAACACAAATCTCTGAGCCAACCGTCAATATGGCAGTCAACAGGGTCATCATATATATATCCTTTCACCACAGCAGTTGCAACTGAGTAAAAGGTCTTATATTCAGTAGTGTTGTTGTCTTTTTGGTGGTCTTCATGGTTTGTCTGAATTATATGGGTGTCCATATGTTCAACAGCTTGTTGTCTTGTCCTAAGCTGCTCATCAAAGGTCTTCCTAACAGATGGGGATACACTCATGATTTCTCCAACCAACAAAGTGAGGTTCTGCTTCAGCAGCTTCTCAGTAATCAGTTGAGGGCATGAGTAGCTTGCTATCTTTGAGGTCATCTGAAAGTGAGGCAATGGATCTTGGGTGGGCAGCATACTAGGCCTCTTGTAAATAACAACTTCAGGTTCTTCAAATTGTGGTCTTCTAAGGATGGGTTTGGCAGGTTCTTCAGGGAGGTGTCTTTTGGTAGCAAAGGCATCAACTTTGTATTGTCTGTTGTCAGGGCTGCTTGGATTCACTTTATGAGTCCCAATAGGGGCATCAATAGTAATCTTTCTGGTTGCTGAGTCAGATTTCTGGAAAAGGGCTCTCATCCCTCCTCTTTGGAAATTAGTGGGAATCCTTCTTCTTTCCTTGTCAGCAAGCATTCCATCAGCATCAAACTGTACTGCTCCTTCTCTGAGTAGCTGACTAAGCTCTGAGCATTCTTGTCTGGCATGCTGAGTAGAGTCACACCAGATGCAGTGCCTGGGCAAAGGTCTTTGTCCCTCAGTAGCAACCTCAGCTGAGCCATTAATCTTGCGGGCTAGTTTTTGTAGCTGTTCAGCAAGTTGGTCGATTCTGTTGGTAGTGTAGGTCTGATTGTCAGCAGCAGCACTCCTTGGCTCCATGGTTGACTGGTCTGGCAGATTAGATGTCAGGAGTCTCATAAAGGTAAAAGTTTGCTTTGCCACCAGGAGAACACGTTTCATCTCTGCAAGGCAAGGAATGCCAGACTTGTCATCCTTGGCAGCATGTAAGTCAACTTTCCTTGCCAAGTCCTGGGGAAGCCCTTGTGCAAGGTAAAGTGTCATGGTAAACTCAGTTATAGCCTGGGACTCTAGGAGTGGCTTGGCCATATCTTCATACTGTTGAATGAACTCTTCAAGTGGTAGCTTGGAAAGTCCAGTTCTTCCAAAGTGCCTGAGGTCTTCAATTCCATAGTATATCTGGGGTCTACCATACTTGGTCTGTAGGTAGGTCTTCATTAAGGCCCAGTCAGTGAGAATGTCACCTTGTCTGAGAAGCTTAGTGGTAATATCATTGGTGCAGTAGTAGGGGAAGTCTTCAGCCATTTCTTGTTCAGATAGGCTGCACATCTTGCAGCGCTTCTCCTATTTGATTATGAAGCTTTCCACATTCTTTCCATCAAACTGTGGGGCTCCATGTGAGAGTGGTAATGGCATAGAGTTCATTTTGGGCAGGTAGGTTGGTGTTGTAATCTTGGTAATATTGGTAGTCTCTTTTCAATAGGTGGATAACAGCTCAAATCTTCAGGTAAATCTTGTTGGGTCCTAGGGAGCTTGTATGAACCCCCCACGTTGGGTGCCAAATATGTGGTAGTGTATAAGTCCAAGGGAGAGATACATCCAACACTTCTCAAGTGTTTTGTGTGTGGGGTGTTCACTGGGTGCAATAACCTCTGGCAAAAGCTTGCTAGGAATACTTGGGTTCTGTCTCTAATCCAATGTGAAGGGGAATATAGCCACAAGCTTGTCAAGGGAAAACTATTGAGCTACAATCCCCAACTTAGTTGGCGTCTTAACAAAAGTATGTGCTGGGTTCAGCGTCCTTTGAGATGACAATGTACTAAAGCTTCCAAAGTCAAAACAACTGTAAACTCCACCAGCAGGGACTTGATAAGAATGCAGTTGTGGTCAATAGTTACAAAGACAGAAAAGTATCTTTGCCTGTACAAGAACAAACTTGGGAAAGAATCAAATATAATAAAAGATACCTACTCTGAGTATTCCTCACAAGTAGTGCCTCCAAGGTCAGTTGGCTGTCAGCGTGGTTTCCTGGGAGTGTCCTGTGGTCTAGGGTTGGAAGTTCAGGTAGCAGCAGGTAGCAGTGATCACACTAATCAACAAGTTGGTATATTGATAAAAGGGATGATGATTTATTGTTGAGGGATAGCCTCCCTTATATACTTTTCTTACTGGCTAAGTGATTACTAATCATGGTGTTCCAGAAGGTTCTGGATATCAATAGAAATCTTAATGACATCAGAATGACCTAAGAATGTTCTAAGTAGGTGCCGGAAGGTTCTAAGAGGCACAGCACATCCAACCAATCAGGAATCAGTACTCTGAAACCTGTGTAACATGGGGATACCATATATGGTATGGAAATGGTAGGGATGGTGACACAGGTTGATCATGTGTCACGGGTACTGGCGCAGGTACTTGCCCAATATAGAAGCACTTGTAGCTAGTAATCTTACATCAAGTGAGGGGTAACTTATGCAATAAGGTAAGCAGGTGTGATAGTCAACCGGCTTATGAGATAGTACTGATTGGGTAAGACAAATGGGATAAAACTAAAATGAGTGTAGTAGGGATATAGGGAAGTAGAAAATAAGGGAATGAGCACATCTGTCAGTGGGTGTCACTGTCACCCCACTACAACGGATGATATTTCTATCAGTTCCAGATCAGAGCAGATTATCCCAGTTAGGAGATCTAACAGAATAAGAAATGCCCTTGGATCCTGGTGGGGGACATCCAATGATCATAAAGAAGCTTATCTTGCCTTATGTGCCAAACCTCAGAATCTGGAACAGGCAATGCAAAGACCAGATGCTACTATGTGGCAACAAGACATGCAGGAGGAGTACAAATTACTGATCAAGGCAAAAATGTGGGAACTGGTAGATTTACCAAATGGGAGAAAGCCAATAGGATGTAGATGGGTATACAAGATCAAGATTACCTTAAATGGTGCCATTGATAAGCTCCACCACAGGGTATGTATTTTTCTATACTGTTGCAGCTATTACTTGAAAGTGCAAGAAACAACCAACTGTGGCCCTATCTACAACTGAAGCTGAATATATGGCTGCATGTCAAGCAACTAAGGAAGCCATCTGGCTACAAAAATTGTTCAAAGACTTAAGTTTTAACTTGGATGAATTAACATGTATTTACAAGGATTATCTGAGTTGTATTTCCTTAGCCAGAAATCCTACAAATCATGCCAGAACTAAGCATATAGATACACAACACCACTTTGTAAGGGAAGCTGTAGAAAATAACTTAGTGGAGTTAGTTTACTGCTCAACTGACAAAATGGTGGCAGACATATTGACAAAACCACTAGCTAGGCCTCAGCTTGAGATCCTTGGAGAGAAATTGGGATCAAGAAATTACTAACCCTGAAACTGTTGCAGAATGCTCCTGAATATTGAGAAACCCTCCCTACTTAGTGTTACAGCTGTATTACTTCTACAAAGGTATAAGTTCCTAGCTTCTTTATGAATAAACAACAGTTCAACAATTATCACTATCTCTTGTTAAGCTCCTTATATCCAAATCACTTCTTAAATTGCAACATAGGCTTTGGTTTAAGCACTACATTTTTTCCTCCTATGTTGTAATAGGTTTTACTGTGGGCTTTATCTTGGGGCACTGTTGTTGTGCTTCAAAGACTGTACAGTGTTTCTCTGCAGTTACATTGGGAAATGGCTCAACTCTTGGCTGCAACATTGAGCTACTTGGGTACCTTCTTTGCAGCAAAGATACTGCTTTCTCTAACTGGGAGATTACTTGTTTTACACATATTATCTGCTCATCCTGCTTCTGGACTTTTTCCTGATTTCCCTGGGCCATTGTATCTATCCTATCAACCACTGCACCTGATTGCTTCATTAATGCTTTGGTATGAGCTGACAACATACTTGCTAATATGGATGGTGGTGACATTGTGACAGCCACTTGCTATTCCTCAACTGAAGATACTGCACTTGCTACACTCTCATCTGCCTGAGCGTAATTGTCAGCTTGCAGCTCTGCAGAGGTTCTCAATTACCTACTTGACTGAGAGACAGAGGAGTCTGCATGATTACCTTGAGTGGGCACACTTTTGACATGGCCTTTTTTGGATGTAGCCCCACTTGTTGCACTGAATGTCAAAGCATGCTGTTGTCCAACTGTTCCTCTGCTGCTGTCAGAAGCAGGGTCTTGTTGGGAACCAGACAACATTGCTTTATTTTTTGCCGGCATATATATGGAAGTGAGTCAAGCCAAAGGGGAAATAGTGTTATACATATGTGGCTATGTGGTGCCACAACTTTATTTATAATGCTTACAATGGTTGGTCATCATTGAATCTTACATTCATGAAGGTGTAATGTCTCAAAATACAAGACTGTGTTAAGTTAACATAGGTATTGACCAGAAAGTAATAAACAGCATTACATTGTTGACAGTCAAACTGTTTGCCCAATGGACAAGACTACTTTGATTCAATCCCATAAGTGAAGAGAAAAAGGCCATGCAACTATTGCAGCAAGCCTCTCAGCTATGAAGCACATATTCAGTTGTTACAAGTCTTGGTATAAGAATTGTAGAGGAATAGGGAGTTTAGCTAGTATTGTATTCACTAAACTTGAATTGATTTTTATTGAGGTTCCAGCAGCTCCTTATATACATTTTGCCAGATCAATTGCTGACTAATTGTATTTCCTAATGTAGGTTGCGGCTGATGACTCATTTGATTGCATCATAATCACCCAATAAGATCCTACTTAATATATCCATTTCTGTCTGATAAGGATCTGCTGATTCATTTGCTGACTAATGCTATTGATTTCATAGATATTACTGATATACTGATAACCTAAACATATACTAATTGATTTGACTAAAAACTGATCTAACTTAAACATTCAAGCGGCAGATCATAACACAGTATAGGAAGTAGTAAAAGGATAAATGCCAGTGCTTTGCCACAAAAGTCACATTGGACCACTCATCATTCACTACTGTACTATCATTATCTTGCTTACCCTAAGTACATCTAACCAATCAGGGATCAGAAGCCTGAAACCTGTGCAACATAGAGATACCGTATATGGCATCTAAATGGTGGGGCTGGTAACACAGACTTAAGTCATGTGTCATGGGTATTAATGCGGGTACTTACCTAATGTGGATATATATAGAAATCACAAAGCTGAATAACATATAGTATAACAAATGCTAATAACTAATCAGGGGAAACATCATATGGGGATGATACTCATAATATTGGCAAAAGAACAATGGAATAATACCAATAAGATAAAATATGAATTAGTACAACATAATAGCTATATGAATAAACTTGTCTGTGGGAGGTATGCTTACCCAAACACACCGATCAAATCCCAACATGCAATGAGACAGCACCTGTTAAAACAAATGCCAAGTATACTCTATGGAGCCAAGTGAGACCAGTAATCCCTCTACTGGTGAGAGATGTAATGTTGTGGCTAGAGAAGTGGCATATTTCCACTATTATCAGTAATGGGGGCTCTGAGGATCTATAACTACCTCTTGCCAAAATCATTCTAGGGTGCAACTTGTCACATACATGGTACAAGTGGACAACTATAATGCAGCGGGCAACATATGACCTTGAGATTGTCATGATTCCTGCATGTGTAAATAGTTGGATGGCATTCCCATCTGATATGCCACCATTGCAACATGTCCAAATTGTCAGGAATTCACCACCATTGAGGGCAAACATTGTTCACACTGCGGATATATTCCAGAAGTACCCCATCTGAAGAAGCTGATTTAAAGATGCACATTTAGTCCAACTAATATTGCACAGCTATGAGCTACAGAACTAAGTATCAATCAAGTGCAAACACATCCAATACATTTGATGGCAAATATTTCAAACAGCTAAGAAGCAATGGATGCACTGGAGGTATTTATTACCATGCCTTTGCCTTAGCACTTGATGGATTTCTCATTAAACAAGCACCGTACCAGCAATTCCTGCTGCCCACTGATTCTCATTAACCTGAATCTGCTGCCTATCTTACAGTATCAGCATAAAAATCAGATGGTGGTCACAGTAGTATCTGGGCCTAAAGCACTGTACAACCTGGGTAGCTACCTGTATTCATTGCCAGATGATTTTTGTATGCTTTCCAGCAGGATAATAGTAAGTTACCATCATGTCAATGCATTTTTTATTGTCTGCATTGTAGATACCCCAGCCATCAGCAAAATAGCTGGCTTTTCAGTGCACAATGGATGGTATTGCTGTCAAATGTGTGAGATCTAGCGGATTTAACTCACACACACATTTTTACCCAAGCATTGACACTAAGTACATCATCCTCCCACAGAGAGAATGTACAGAATTCAGCATGCAATTGCAGCAAAGTTGGCAAGCTATAAGCCATTGGCTGGAATATGGAATCAGTTAGAAGCCAGATATACTCAACATAGAGGGTGTCTGTTAAAGCAAAAGCTTTCCACTGTGAGCAATGCATTTGCTTTTCAGCAGTGTCCCTAAACTGATGACAAAGCTGTACATGGGGCATTTCAAGGTGAATGAGCCCTTCAAGATACTGGAGACATTGAACAGAATTGGCAAGATGTTACAGAGTATGCACTACCCTAAGTATTTTGGTTGGGCTCCAATTAGTATTCTTATGCATATGGAACAATACAAATGCAAAGACTGGATGAACTGGATTTGTATTTATTCAAGTAGTGTTCTAAAGCTGTCCCTACCAAGAGTACATTGGATGCATTGGGAGTCATATGTGAATATGTAGGAATATTTATGCAGAAGCAGATCACCAATGCCTACTTGATGCATCTACAGCTGTTGTGCAAGGAGTTTGTAACAGGATTTGGGTGGCTACACTACAAACATAAAGCTGAAAGCATAGATCTCTCATCTACAGTTGTTGTATGAGGAGTGTGTGACAGGATTTGAGCGGCTATACTACAAACATAAAGCTGAATGTGTAGATCTCTGCTGCTACTGTATCCATTCTCCACTCCAACTTGCTTGGTGCCTGGAGAATATTGAGCCTTGCTTCATCTTTTAGGAGTTTCTAATGGAGCAGATGTGTGGGGAGATAGGAAGACAGTTCAAGATGCAGGTACTACCATATTCCAATCTCATAAAGAATATAACCTTCAAGTATGTGATAGATGTGATGAGTTGGTGAATGGAAGACAGGCAGGAAGAGTTTGAAGTGCTGAAAACAGATGAGCACATGGAGATACCTATGCTGTTGAGTTAAGGAGCTAAGCAGCCCCAATGTGTGGGTAATTAGGCAAGTAGTGCAAAGTTGCGTTGGGTGCAACAAGCAACTAATCTACATTAGGAAAGCTCTACCAAAGTGTGCTGGGTTTCTCTTAGTCACAAGCCAAATTCTACACCATTCAATACAGAATACACACAAACAAGAGCCAGAGTGCACATGCAAGGGGGGACTAGAATCCCACAGGGAGAAGGAATATATTGGCTAAATACCAGAAAGCTTGCTGAAGACTTTCAGCTAAGCAGCCCCAATGTGTGGGTAATTTGGCAAGTAGTGCAAAGTTGTGTTGGGTGCAACAAGCAATTAATCTACATTAGGAAACCTCTACCAAAGTATGCTGGGTTTCTCTTAGTGACAAGCCAAATTCTACACCATTCAATACAGAATACACACAAGCAAGAGCCATAGTGCACGTGCAAGGGGTACTAGAATCCCACAGGGCAAAGGAATATATTGGCTATATACCAGAAAGCTTGCCAAAGACATTCAGCTAAGCAGCCCCAATGTGTGGGTAATTAGGCAAGTAGTGCAAAGTTGTGTTGGGTGCAACAAGCAACTAATCCACATTAGGAAAGCTCTACCAAAGTATGCTGGATTTCTCTTGCTCACAAGCATACTTTGGGGGGGGGTGCACAGGGGGGCTTTGGTCAACCTCCCCCCCCAGAATAAATCAAAAGGCTGCCTACTGAGGGACTTGAACCCTCAAGCTTAAAAAGCTACCCTGTTTAAAAGGATTGAGTTTACCAATTTCTCCAAGTAGGCGCCGCTTCCTTACGGGGAAGCCCTCCCCCCCCCTTTACTCCCCCCACAATAGGGTGATCCCACCCCTTCCCCTCTCCCACTATGCTTCCCCCATTGGGGGGCCAAATTGCTTTGGTGGATCCCCCCCCATTTGTTAGGATTTGGTTGGCCTGCTCCCCTTCCCCCCCACCCCGCCGGAATAAAAGGGGGGGGATCTCCCGCTTTGCTACCGTGCTTGCAAAGCGGGGGCAGGGTGGCCATCATGAACCCCCCCCCAAAGGGGCAAGGGTGATAACAGTAAGAGCCTGGCCAATAAGGGGGTCCTCCCCTGTGGGGGGTCATGTGCAAGTGACAAGATTCAAACTTGTACTGACTCTTTGGAAGAGAGTTTGTCTACCATTAACTTACACTTGCTTTGGGGTGCATCACCACCACTATACTGACTAATGCTACTGATATGATAGATAATACTGACATACTGATAACCTAAATATATAACTAATTTATTTTACTAAAAACTGATCTAACTTAAACATTCAAGCAGCAGATCATAATATTCTCCCCCACTAAAGTTGAGAGGGTTCTCCTAAATCTCTTTTCTTTTGATGCCAATATCTTGATGGCTCAGTATTGTCAGCAACTCTTGCAAGCTTGAGTCTGTCTCTATGAACTAAATCTTCCTGGATATTCCCTTGTTTATCCACTAGTTGGTAAGTTGCAAATGGACATTCTCTGATGATCTTGGATGGTCCTGTCCATTGTGGCTCAAACTTCTTCCAACTGTTGTTTCTTAGCAATACAAAGTTTCCAACTGTCAATGCTTCTGGTGCTATAGTCTTATCAAATCTCTGCTTCATCCTTTCTGCCCTTTGAGATACTTTGGCCTGTGCCTCTTGTTGTCTTTGTTCCAATTGCTGGTGTCTACTGGGCTGACTGAGTTCATCTTCTGAGGTGTCTGTAAGCTTTGGTTGTGTGAGATCTCCTGGAATCCTTGGTTCACATCCATACACTAAGTAAAATGGTGATTGTTGGGTAGTGTTGTGCACTCTTACTCTGCCGGCAAAGAGTGCTTGGTCTATATACCCATCCCATCTACTGACTTGGCATGCAAAGAGTGCTTGGTTTATATACTTATCCCATCTACTGACAACTCCATTTGCATACTTGATCAGCATTTTTCCAAATAATCCATTAAACCACTCAGTGACTCCATTAGTTCTGGGGTGATATGCTGATGTTTTCAAGTGTCTGATCTGCTGCATTTCCTGGTAAGCCTCTAATGTCATTGCCATAACGTTTGCTCCTCTATCAGATAAGATCTCCACAGTGCATCCAAACTTCATCAGTATTTCATGGTAAATTAAACTTGCAACTTCTTGTTCACTGGCTACTGGTACAGCTTTAGCAGCTGGCCATTTAGTAGCATGGTCAATTGCTACAAGGATCCAACGGTTGCATTTCCTGGTAGTTGGCAGTCTTCCAATAAAGTCAATTCCCCATCTTTCAAATGGTCTTACAGGCTCCAAGGGAAAGAGTTTTGTAATTCTCTGTGATTGGCTTTGGTTGATTTGGCAATTTGGGCCTCTTTTCACTAGCTTCTCAATTTCTTGTTTCATTTTGGGCCACCATGCTCTGGCTTTCACAAGACTATAGGTTCCTTCAATTCCAAGATATCCATATCCATTGTGTAGCTTATGTATTAAATCCAGGCAAGAAACATAAGGGTAATAGGCAATAGGGCTTCCATCAACAATTTGGTAGAGTGTTTCATCCTGTACTACAAATTTGCTGGCTTCATCACGGATTATCTACTTGATATCTACATCCACCTCATTAGGAATGGCTTGGTCCTCCAAGTACTCTGGTAATAGGCTAGGCCAATCTGATTCATGCACCAAGTTGAGTTGTGCAACTTGATCTAATCTTGATAAGGCATCAGCAACTGTGTTGTTTTTTTCAGGGCAGTAGACAATCTCCAGGTCAAATTGCTGAATGTATTCACTCCATCTTGTCATTCTTCTAGAGAGTAGCTTTGGAGTAAATATATACTTGAGGGAGGTGTGATTGGTCTTCACAGTGCATTTGACTCCTCCAATATAACATCTCCATGTCTTCAAACAGTGTATTATAGCAAGCATCTCCTTCTCATAGACTGGATAGTTTTGTTCTGCTGAGTTCAGTTTCTTGGATTCAAAGGCAACAGGGTTGACCTTTCCCTCATGTTCTTGGCTCAGCACTCCACCAATTGCATAATCTGAAGCATCTGTGCACAGAGTGAACTCTTTTCTGAAGTCAGGTATTCTTAAGCTTGGCAGCTTAGCAAGTTCATTCTTGAGTGTCTGGAAGGAAGTCTCACAAGCTATGTCCCACTTGTTGGTATTGGCTTTCTTGATGATATCAGTTTAAGGGGCTGCAATACTTGTAAACAACTTGACAAATCTCCAATAATAGGAAACCATTCCAAGGAATGATATGAGCTCTGATATGCTATGGGGCTGCTACAGATTCTTGATTACTTCCACCTTCTTGGGATCTAAGGTTACTCCTGTGCTAGTCACTATGTGTCCCAGATATTCAATGTGTTCCTTGAAGAATTAACACTTGGGTAGCTGGCCATAAAGCTTGTTCTCTCTTAGCTTCTTCAAGACCTTTTCAATGTGCCCCAAGTGATCCTCTTCTGTCTTGCTGTATATCAGTATATCATCTAGGTAGATTATGACAAACCTGTCTAAGTACTCCTGGAAGAATGTCTGCATCAGGGTCATGAAAGTTGCAGGGGCATTGGTGAGGCCAAAACTCATGACTGAGTATTTGTAATGTCTGTATCTGGTCCTGAATGCTGTCTTAGGGATGTCTTCTGGCTTCACCCTAATCTGGTTGTATCCTATCATGAAGTCAATCTTGCTGAATATGGTGGCTCCATTGAGTTGGTCCAAAAGCTCATCAATTCAAGGTATGGGGTACTTATTCTTGATGGTAACTGAGTTCAGGGCTCTGTAGTCAATGCACATCCTAAGTGTTCCATCCTTCTTTTTCACAAAAAGCACTGGTGCTCCCCAGGGTGACTTGTTGGGCCTGATGTATCCTTGCTCCAATCGCTGATCAATTTGTCTCTTCATTTCCTCCAATTCCAATGAACTCATTCTGTAAGGTGTCTTGCTCACTGGAGGGCTATCTACTGTGTCAATGGCATGATCCACGTGTCTGACTGGTGGTAGGCTTACAAGCTCATCTGGAAACACATCTGAATATTTTTTCAAGAGAGTCTGGACCTGCTGGGGTGCTGTGGCAGAGGAATCCTCCTGTAATACCGCCATGAGGAGCATCTGAGTACCTTTTCTAAGTGCTCTACAGAACTGGGTCTTGCTAAGCTCACTTGTCTCACACCTACTGGAATTGACCAAGTTGAAATCCAGCCTGGCAGGTAATAGCTCATAGGTCTTGTTGTCCCTTTGGATCTGAGTAGCATGGGTTCTCCAGTTGATTGATGGATTACAACAAAATAGCCAGGTTTTTCCAAGTACAAGGTTAAACTTGCAGTTCCCAAACGTATAAGCCTGTAGGTCTTCTTCATAGTCATTGATCTTCATTCTTACTGGCTGGGTAATACGGTTGATTATGTGAGAGTTCCCATCAGCTGTGGAGACTGAAGTTGATTTGATAGGTTCCAAGTTGATTCCAGCTCTCAAGGCAAACTGCTCTGACATGTACTCATGCAATGCTCCTGAGTCATTCATGATCTTGGCAGGTACTCCATTGAATACTCCATTAAAGTATAATAGCTTTCCTGAGTTTGAGGTCAACTGGGATAGGTATTCTTCTGTCATGTGGAAGGTGAGTTCTGAGTCTTCTTCAAGTTCATCCTCAATGTTACTACGCTCCATGGCCTCAATATGGCTAAAGGTTCTTGATGGCTGGTGTCCATTTCTTCTCTGAGGGCAGTACTTTGCAATATGTCCTTGCTGGTGGCAATTGAAGCAAAGTCCTTTCTTCTTACATTCTTCTGAGGTAGGATTCTTCTGCATAGTGTCTATTTCCATTGGTACTGCTTCTGACTGTCTTCTTTCATAATGATTGTAGACTTTCTGATTAGTCACTGTAGGCTTCCCAACTCCAAACACAGCTGAGTCATAGTCAATGGCAATCTTGATGGCTTCTTCAATAGTCTGAGGTCTTTGATAATTCACTTCTTTGCAAGTTCTTTGTTTCAACCCATCAATGAAGTATTCAACTTGATCCAGGGGGTCTATTCTTTCAATTTGTCCAAGAAAACATCTGTACTCATAGATGTGTTCTTGAACCATTCCTTTCTGTCTGAGTGTCTTTGATGTCCTTCTTAGTAGTGTCTGCTGATGTGGAGGTTCAAAAGCATCCTGAATTTCCAACACAAACTCATCCCAGGTAGAGATTGTAGAGCATCCCATCATAGTGGCTGGCCTGATCTTGTTGTGGTACCACTGTAAAGCTGCATCTGCCAGGTAAGAAGCTGCATAATGCTACCTGCTTTCTGGAGCAATTCCTTTAGCTTTAAAAGCTTCTTCAATCTGAAAGACCAAGTTCCCAGGTTTTCATTGACTCTGCCATGGTACCGGTTGACCTTCACACTAAAGTTGCTCTTGACAGGGCTTTGCTGGCTCTGAGCCATGGTAGTCATTCCTTGTTGCTGTTGGCTGAGGATCTGGAGTAACTCTTGCAGTTGGGCAAGGATTTGCTGCATGGCATTCTTTGGAGATACCCCAGCCATCAGCAAGACAGCCATCTTTTCTGGGCACAATGAACAGTATTGCTGTAAAATGTGAGATCCAGGGGATTTACTACACAACTCACACACATTATTATTGGCCAAAAACCATCACTAAGAATATCATCTTCCCACAGAGCAAATGTACATAAGTCAGCATGTAATTGCAGCAAAGTTTACAAGCTACAAGCCATTAGCCATAGTGTGGAATCAATTGAAAACCAGAGGTACCTAAGATAGAGGATATCTGTTGGGGCAAAAGCTTTCCCCTTGGAGCAATGCATTTGCTTCTCAACAATATCCCTCTACTGATGACCAAGTTGTACACAGGGCATTTCAAACTAAATGAGCTCTTCAAGATACCAGAGAAATGTAAAGAGTTGGCAATATTTTACAGAGTATCCACCATCCTAAGTACTTCTGACAGGCTCCAATCAATATTCATATGCATATGCAACAATATAAATGCAAAGACTGATGAACTGGATATGTATTTCTTCAAGTGACATTCTGATGCCTTTCCTACCAAGAGTACATTCAAAGCATTGGGAGTCATATGTGGACATTGTAGGAGTATTTATCCAGACGCAGATCACCAATGCCAACTTGACACATCTACAGCTGTTGTGCAAGGGGTTGGTAGCAGGTTTTTAGCAGCTATATTATAAATAGAAAGCTGAATGCGCAGATCTCTTCCACTAGTGTTTCCATTCTGCACTCCATCATGCTTGGTGTGTGGTAATTTTGGGCCTTACTTCACCTATTGGAAATTTCCTATGGAGCAGATGGGTGGGGATATAGGAAGACAAGTCAATATGCAGGTACTTCCTTATGCTAATCCCATCATGAATATTACCTTCAAGTCTGTCATGGTTGTCATAAGTTGGCACATGGAGGATAGCCAGGAAGGGTTGTAAAATACTTAGGACATATGTCATACAGAGACACCTATGCCAATAGCATTAAGAAACTATGCAGCCCCAATGAGTTGGTCATCAGTTGAGTAATACAAAGCTGGGTTGGGTGCAACAAGCAAATAATTTTTATTAGGAAAAGTCTAACAAGGTATGCTGGATTTCTCTTGGTCACAAGCTAATTTCTACGCCATTCAATACAGAATTCACTCTAACAAGAGCCAGAGCACATCTAAAAGGGGAGCTAGAACCCAGCGGCAAGAAGGAATGTATTGGCTAAATACCAAAAGGTTTTTTGTGGATATTCAGGAGGTATAAGTGGCAGAGGTGGTGGCAACCACACATACGTTTGCAAGATATATATGTTGCCAGTAGTACATGGTATTTGGTAACCTTGCAAATATCACACTAAAAAGCTATAAAGCTGAGGTGAAAGAAGTATGTCAATTGTGGCAGGTGCATGCATTTGTAGTGGTTAGTAAGCAAATCTGGGGTGTGATTATTTTTCAATGGTGTCTGGATGGTGTCCTGATGGGATCAGTACCACTTAGTCATGGGACTTTAACTTTGCAATGACCTTTTGACAGGATTATTTCAATGATTTTTCATAGTGGACTTGGCGGTGATAAAGGCAAAGCTAGGGAGAAAAAGATTTATGCAAGCCAGAGACAGCGGAGCATGAGAAAAAAGCTGCAGTCTTCACCAATTAATACTGCAGTGGGGTCACAGTGACACCCACTGACAGATATGCCCATTCCAATATTTCTACTTCCATATTTCTCTGCTACCCTTATTTTAGTTTTATCTTGTAGTCTTATCTGATCAGCACTATCCCACAAGCTGGCTAACTATGATAACTGCTTATTTGTTGCATTAGTTATCCCTCACTTGATATAAGATTACTAAATGTAAGTGCTTCTATATTAGGCAAGTACCCACACCTGTACCCATGGCACATGCTCAAACCACATCACCATCACTAGCATCCTCATTCTATATATGCTATCCCCATGTTGCAGAGATTTAAGAATAGTTGGTTTAATGTATTGTACATCTCAGAACCTTCTGGCACCTGCTTAGAACATTCTTAATGCATTCAGATTTTATTGAGATTTCCATTGATCTCCAGAACCTTCTGCAGAACCATGATTAGTTATAACTTAGCCTGTGAGAAAAATATACAAGGGCAGCAATCCCTCAAGAATAGACCATCATCCCTTTTATCAGTATACCATCTTGTTGATTAGTGTGATAGCTACTACCTGTTGCTACCTGAGCTTCTAATCCCAGATAACAGGATACTCTCAGGGAACTGTGCTGACAGCCAACTGACCTTGGAGGCACTACTTGTGAGGAATGCTCTGAGTAAGTATCCTTTATCACTTTTAATTCTTTCCCAAGTCTGTTCTTGTGTAGGCAAAAATGCTTTTCTGTCTTTGTTACTATTGATTCTAGCTGCATTCTTGTCAGGTCCTTGCTGGTGGAGCTTACAGTTGTTTTGACTCTGGAAGCTTAAGTATATTTTCATCTCAAGGATGCTGAACCCAACATGTACTTTTGTGAAGACATCAACTAAAATGGGGATTTTAGCTCAATAGCTTTCCCTTGATAAGCGTGTGGTCTTATTCCCCTATATATTAGGGTATAGACAAAACCCAAGTATTGCTAGCATGCTTTTGCCAGAGCTTATTGTACCCAGTGAGAACCTCACATACAAATCACTTAAGAAGTGTTAGATGCATCACTCACTTGTATTTATACACTACTACAATGCCATCAGCACAGAAGACATTGAATCCCATTACAGCCAAGAAGAACTACTATCAAAACAAAAGCTGTTTTCTGAAGAGTTGGAGGTGAAGACCACTGAACTTCACTCCTGTGAGGTAGATGAGCTTGCAGAGAAAGGCTACTTGTCAACCACTGCCTCCTCATTCTCCAGTGCAGACAGAATGGATAGCTAACTGACAGATTGAGCAATAATGTCAACAATTCAAAAGACTATGTCAATGCCTACAGTGGAACTTAGTACACTAATAGCCACACCAAGAGGTTGCAGCACTTCTTCAACAGCAGAGCTCAAGAAAACACACTTGAATGTTGCAAGGATTTATTGCAAATACTGTCAGATGGGGTGCTAGACCTTGTAGTGCCAGCTGATAACCAGGACATATGAGAATTGGTGAATGAAGAGTGGCATAAAGCCACTAGATTCCTGCCCAAGTCATGGAAAAAGGGTGTTACAGCAGAAATACTTCTTGAGTAGTGGATTTTAATGGAATTACTTGCTGGGTGTGGGGTTGAGCTTAATGTTAGTGTTTGGTATAGGGACTTGTATAGATCAATACAATTGGCAATTGAGGCACAACTGAAGTCTTAATGGTAATAAATCAATGTATGCATTAAAAGCAAGATAATTGGATGAATCTGAAGCAAGGAATGTGAAAAAGAGGCAACAGCCAATCAATGTATACAAATGTAGGAGATGATTGAGTGTCTGGGATCAGAAAGTGAGAGAATTGGCAGAGGACCAATCATAAGCCACTTATGTATTGCTGTGATCAAAAATTTGGACTTGGTTTTTGTGAGATGCAAGGTGCAATAACTTTTCAACAGTGTGTGCATAGCATCCTGATAAGATCAATGCCTCTTTGTTACAAGACTTTGATTTTATGCCAGCCTTCTGATGCAATCATCAAAATTATTTCTCATAGGGAATTGAGTATTTTCTCCTGCATGTTGACTCACAAGGTGGTGTTTTAAGTGTAACAATTGATTCTGGAATTGTCTAGAAACTGTTCCTTGAAATGTCTTGATTTCTTTCTATGGCTAGCTGCATATCCAATTTGGCTGATTGAGAATATGCTTGAAAAGTTTGTGTTGACTCTTCATCTTCTGGTATGGGTGGGATGATTTCTTGAATCTGTTCTGTTATTGGTAGCTGAGATTTGGTGATTCCAGGGTAGGACACTGATAGTCCACCTTTGTAAAAGCCAAGTTTGGTGAAGGTGCCTATATCAATGACTACCTGAGGTCCATCTGGTATGCCAATTGTAACAAGACTCTTGAATGAATTAACTAAGCCAAAGGAATAGTAAAGTGTAGATTCTTAAAATTGCCAAAGAGTGGCAGAAATATGAGCAGACAGATTCTGGTCTAATCTTGGCCTTGTATATAGCTGGGTTTGGCTACAGAGAAAACAGAGCTGACTTGCATACAGGCTGGGCTTTGTATCCTTGGGAGTGATAGATGTTGTTCTGCATCAATATTAAAACTTGACAATCTTACTTTGTTAGAAAATCCAGTACCCTAAATGATATTCCCTAACCCAAACATGACTAAACCCAGTTACAGTTTACTTCATCACTTCTCAGAATCTATTTTTAACTGTCACTTTTGATCAGTTATCATGTGGTCATTACATCCTCAACTGATCTGCCAAGTCTTTCCAAGTGATTAGCCATCTGAGATCTATCCAACCACTGAGCAGTTGCCAAGACATCAGCCAATTGATGATGCAGCTAATGCACCTATCAACACCCAAGCTGCTTTCAATTAGTCCAGTCTCTTGGTGCTTACTGATTCAACTTCATCAGAAGAGTATAAATAAAGTTTACTGAACCTTTTGGTTCAGTGTGTGTCTCAACAAAACTAAGATTTTGTTGCAGCAAAGTTGAGAATTCAACAATTCTGCTCTAGTTTCTGCCCAATCCTAGTATATCTAGCACTCCAAAGAAAGCCAAGCCTAGCCTGCATAGCAAACCAACTCTGTTGCCTTTAAAGCCAAGCCCAGCTATATACCAGACCATTATTGGACCAGAATCTCTCTGCTAATATTCATGCCACTCTCTGACAATTCAAGGATTCTTCACTTAGTTCTCACTTAGGTTCAGTTAAGCCATTCTAGAATTTTATTGCACTTTTCTCTTAGATACAACAGATGTGCTAGGCCTAGGTAGAAACCAGAACAGATAGATAAATCCTTAATTTTGCTTAGATACAAACTCAACCAAATGATCTTGTAAACTCTATTTATACTCTTCTGTACATGTTGAATTAGTAAGCATCAAGATACTGGATTAATTGATATCAACTTTGGTGCTGATAGGTGCATAAGATAAATGAAAATTGCATCATCAGTCAGCTGAAGGCTTGTCAACTGTTTTAATAGAGTAAAATTGTCTAAGCTTGAAATGTTGATGCCCAACAATTCTGTTTATTCTATTTAAATCAGTATCATCTCATAAGCCAGATGACTATCATTGTTGCTTATTCTATTGCATATGCTATTCCACATTATATGCAAGATTACTGGATATAAGAATGTGTGTCTTAGGCAGATACCTGTTACTC
This sequence comes from Basidiobolus meristosporus CBS 931.73, assembly GCA_002104905.1. NCBI lineage: Eukaryota > Fungi > Basidiobolomycota > Basidiobolomycetes > Basidiobolales > Basidiobolaceae > Basidiobolus > Basidiobolus meristosporus. The sequence continues at coordinate 33,484 of MCFE01000613.1, read as the reverse complement.
ATTATGTACACTATGTTGCCATCCCTACCATTCTCATTCCATATATGCAATCCACATGTTGCACAGGTTTCAGATCACTGATCCCTAATGGGTGGGATGTGCTGTGCCCCTTAGAACCATCTGGCACTATATAGAGCATTCATAGCTTAATCTGGTGTCATTAAGAATTCCATTGATCTCTGGAACCTGCTTGAACACCATGATTAGTAATCACATAGCCAGTGAAGTATACACTGGAGACACCCCCTCAGCAAAGTTTATCATCCCATTCATCCATACTTCAATTTGTTGTTTGTAGTGAGTACTGCTACCTGCTGCTACCTGGACTTCTAATCTCAGACCACTGGATACTCCCTGGAAACTGTGCTGACAGCAAACTAACATTGGAGGCACTACTTGTGAGCAATACTCAATGCAGCTATCTTTTATATATTTATTTCCCTAGCCTGCTCTAGTACCAGCAAAGATACTTTTCAGTGTTTGTAACTATTGACCACAGCCACATTCTTATCAAGCCCCTGGTGGTGCATTTAACAGCTGTTTGACTCTGGAAGCTTTGGTATATTTTCATCCCAAAGGATGCTAAGCCCACCACATATTTTTGCTAAGACTCCAACTATGTTGAGGATTGTAGCCCAGGAGTTTTCCCTTCACAAGCTTGAAGCATTATTCCCCTTTAGACTGGTCTACAGACAAAGCCAAAGTACTTCTATCTTACTTTTGCTAGAGATCATTTCCCCCATTGAGCATCCCACACACAAAACACTTGAGAAGTAATGAACATATATAGAATTTATCAACCTGCAGAAATGCAAGAGTGTATGGTTAAAAACCTATGGCTTCCTCAAGAGCCTGTCACAAGCAGGGCTGAAAGCTCTGAATAAGTGGTGAAGAAATATCATGTAGTTAGTAGAGTACTAGTAAGGGACAAGCATGTGGAAGCAGATGCACCAGGCAGCATTTGTCACAGAAAAAATGCAGTGCAATGCAAAAATTACTCTGTAAAGTAGCAGTGGGGGCCTGCTGGTGATTAAGGGAAGTGTTAAGGGCAAGGGAAGGGAGCAAAGTCTACTCAATCTATAGACAGAGAAGCAAGAAAAAAGCTATAGCTCTTACCAATCAGTACTGTCAACCTAGAACAGTCTGTGCCCCACAATAGCCAAGAAGATTTATCAATAAGACAACAGCAATTTTCAGAAAAGTTGGAAACACAGTCAATTTGGCTACACTCCAGTGAGGTAGATGAGTTTGCAGTGGAAGGAAACTTGTCCGCCACATCCTCCATTGTAGACAGAGTGGAGTTCCTAATGACAGGCAAAGCAATAGTGGCAAGAAGTTATGGGACTATTACAATGCCTACAGTGTAGGCTTGGTACAATAACAGGAACAGCAGGCAGTTTCAGCACTTCTTCAAGAGCAGTGCACAAAAAAATGCACTTGAATATGGTAAGGATTTAAAGCAAAGACTGGTAGATGAGGTGCTAGATCTTGCAATGGTGGCTGAAAACCAGGACATATGGATAACTGTGAACAGAAATGGCAAACAACCATATGGCTCCCACCAAATTCTTGGAAAAAGGGTGTTACAGCAGAGATACTTATAACATGAGAGACTGATTTAATGTTACAGTTGAGGGTAAAGACCTATGTAAACTGGTACAGTACACAATTGAGCTACAACTGGCAAATCAACTGAAACAAACCAATTAGTATGCATGAAAAGATGGAGCATCAGTGGCATGATGAGGTAAGCAGTGTGAAAAATAGGCAACAGCCAGTCAATGTAAATCAATAGAGGAGATGATTTAGTGTCTAGGTTCAGAAAGCAAGAGAAATGGCAGAGAATTATTCAAAAGCAACTTAGGGACTGTTGTGATGAAAAGTTCTGCCAACGTCTTTTGTGAAGTCTGAGATACAATTTGTTTATGGTTTTTGTGTGGTGTCCTAACAGCATCAATACCTTTTAGTCCTGGGATTTTATTTTTGCAATGGGGTTATGATGGGATCACCACAAGTATTTTTCAAAGGCAAGTATTCTCATGATTTAGAAGTGCATGCTGCAGCAAGATTCTGGTGCATATTGAAAGTAATTTGAGGACCTTGAAGTACTATACAAAGTTCATTTATTGTAGTATTGAGTGTGAATAGAGTTACTATACCTGTAGATGCTCATTGCAAGACTTGTGGCATAAGTTCCATGAGAAAAGCTCAAGGACACAACATGCCTGTGTTGCTGAAAAACTGGCAGGATACTGTATGAAGTCCATATTTGAGTTTTCACATAGCTTTCTATCTGTGACTAATAGCTTCATCTTGGCTTTATAAGCACAATAGCTAGTGCCTTTGTATTGTGCATACATTGTTAAAGCATTGATACTATAAAGCAAATTCTCCAAAATTTAGAATATCACCACACTTCAAGGACAGTAGTAATGATCAAGCAAATGTGGCAGAGCACTTGGGTAGACAGGGTATATCATTACAGGCATGCCACCTCTGAGCATTCCTTTGGCTCAATATTATACTGCTTTGTGAGCTCCTTGGGAAGCAACCTTGCCGATCTTTTAAAAACAACCTATATATAGGATGGAATCCTTCCAGCTGGCATGAAACTTGTACAATAGCAAGTTGAACAGGGATATAAAAGTGATGGGAGATTCTTGAGAAGCGTCGTTTTTGCGCAGCCACTGGATTGAGTAGAAGTAGAGTATCTGATAGAGATTTTTTAGTGTAATGCAAGGTATAGAGGCTTTTGGATAAGTTGGAAAATACCCAACATTTAAGCACTGTGAAGATTGCTATTAATGCGGCATTCCAAAGGATAATCAATTCCTCTCTTGGAGTGATCTGGGATGACATCTTACAAACCCATGACTCATGAGGAGCAGGGTGCCAAACAATTGATTTATCCCAACAAGAGTTATCCCGTCTAGATGTTCCAAACCACCCCCGGGTTCCCGATACTACTGGCCACACTACCCACCAGTGCTCTAGTCCACTGAGCTTAAATCAGTAACATGGCCGGCTTGGAGATGAAAAGATGTACTCCGTGGTCATGAAGCATAACTTCCCGTTGGAGATTCCTGAAAATTGTGGGATGCTTCGTTTGGGTTCGTACCTTACGGGTTTATGACTGTTGCCAACGTTAAACCAGTAACCAACTCATACCCAAGCACGAAATTGGCCAATGTGGGAATTTCACGGTGAAAGCCCTGGACCATCACTTTTCACACGGTCTCGAGGAAGCACCATGTCGAATCGACAGCATATGGTTGTTTGTTACGGACACATGTGAAACCCACTGGGCCTTGGCAAACGGTGTTGCATGGGAGATAGGATTTCTCGGCTCAGATCATAAGTGATCCAGAGATATGCGATACAGACAACGTTGTTGGGCCTGACTCGCGATCGACTTGCTCGGCCAGGGGGGCAAACTGTGCACCCTAGAGAGGCTTCCATCATGCGGTGGCACACTGCAGAAGAGTAACCATGGAAAGGGGAGCGCGACGACCATAGGTATATATCGTCTGCCGAATTGATGAATCTCCCGCCAGCATATGAAGCGGTGCGGTTCTGCACACTCATGCATATTGCGCCGTCACGTATTGTAACCGCCAGCCAAGTAAGGCAATCCCCATCGGAATGGTTGGGAAAGTTTCACAGCCTCGAGAGCTGTGCTTTATTGAGACATCGTCGACAGTACGGCGTATGCAACCTGGCCACCTTCGATTCTAACGAGTTCCCCGAGAATCCTTACTTTACCCGGTGGAGGCGGCGGCCGATCTAATAAAGCGAGCAGCGGACATTCATTGCCTCCACCAACCTTTCGCATCGCCAATGGTCGCCCGAGAAGGGTTCGAACCATGCTTCCCCTTGTACCAAGGCTTCCCTGACTCTCGGCAATACGTATTTCCGGGAGATTTGCTTCTGAAATGATCCCAGTCCAGCCAACCATCGAGTCGACATGAAACCCCTCCACTTATTGCGTGACCAATAAATGAGCTAATTTGCATACATCCATAGCGGTGAAATGGAGCGAACTCAGCCTGCCCGGTGGCTTGGCTTGCTGACAAATAGCCATGACGCCCTGCAGTCCAGCACTATCTAACACCCGCCTGAATGCGGTCACGGCAAGCAGCATTCCCTGAAGTTTGGGACAGGTAGGCGGGCCTAATTGGGCATCACTGATTGCAAAGAGGCTTGATTCATTTGGCTGGATGCTGGAGTTTCTGGTGCTTTCGTCGGTGGTCAGTCTCATCATATCGACCCAACCTCAGAATTAGTAATCAAGCACTGGCGATTGCAAATTTCGAACGATCCTTACTAGCCTCATCACGTCATATCCATCGCTGGATGCACCATACAGATGGATGAAGCAGTTATTTAAACGGCCTGGACCGCAACCTTATCAGAACATCAGCACATCCGAACAAACCCAAACAATGGTCAACACCGGTGAGTAGCATTGGATGGCATCCGTCTCTTCGACAACTAACACCTAGCCCTTCATTCCAGCAAAACCCATCACCATCTACAGCAACCGCGCCTGCCCTTATGCTCAACGGGCCCTCATTGCCCTCTATGAGACTGGCCTGGAGCACGAGCTTGTCGAGATCCCCTTACCAAACAAACCCAGCTGGTACTTGGACATCAACCCAGAAGGGAAGGTTCCCGCCCTCAAGTACGGTGACGATATCCTCGCCGAATCGTTGGTGATTGCCGAGTTCATCACTGATCTCTCTGACAAAAGGTGGGAATTCCCGAGATTCAGTTTCCATTTTCGGGCGGCAGCCCTAATGAATTCCATCTTGTCAGCTTCTTACCTCAGGATCCACTTAAGCGTGCCCAGGCTCGGTTTGCCATCGAGTTCTGGGGATCCAAGATCGTCCCCATTCTCTACCGTCTTCTACGTGTCAGCGATAGTGCGGAGATCGACACCACCACCAACGAATTGGTTGAGCATCTGAAGAGGGTAAGGGCTCTTCGCGCGCAGCCTACCACCATCTTCGGACTAACCTTTGCATCATCAGTTCAATGCCCTTCTAGCTGCTCAGTCCGATGGGCCTTACTTCTTCGGCGACCAGTACTCTCTCGTCGAGATTGTCCTCTCTCCCTTCATTGGCAGACTCGCCCCCACAGTCAAGTTCGCCCGAATCAACATCCCCAAGACCCCCGAGCTGACCCGCTTCCATAGCTGGACCGCGGAGATTCTCGAGCGACCCAGCTTCCAAAAGAGCTCCTTGAGTGCTGAGGAGTTGTACGAAAAAACCGAGCAATTGGCCACCAAGATCAGAGCGCTAGCTTAACCGCAAAACGGAGTTGAACCGCCTGATGTCACCTGATTCCCTAGTAAATAAATCTTCTTGACACTGGAACCCAGAGGAAAGCTGTATCACAGTCCACTCGATATATATTTGATTTACTTCCACCCGATCGTATATTGGCGCATATGGATTCCACCCTGCCGAATTTGGCAGGTACTCTAATGTCAATCACGCCATGGCCGAGCCAAGCTATGCTCCAGCCCGTTAGCGTCAGAGGGAATTCATGGCAACAGAGTGGGCACCATTGTCGGGCAAGAGCAACCTTCCCAACCCGTCACGGTTAGCGAGCGGCCCCCTAAATACCAAAGGCCAACATGCTTCCGCGCATCGCTGCTGGTAGATGGGGTAGCGCCCCAAACAACTGGTGGATTCCGATCGTGTAATAATCAATGATCCGAGGAGCCCATTCCGTTATGCTGATGAACGGGTCGAACATCCATTTCGAATGGATTTGGTAGTGGCAACATTGTAACCTATGATTTATCACAGCCAATCAAAATAACCGCAATTAAATGCTCAACCATAGATATCCAGCGTCCCCAATAAGAAGCGATTGATTTAAATTCCATTCCAGGCGGTGGATACACCACGGGCGATACTGGTTGCAGTGGTTAATCATTCTAACAATTTGTAAGAGCAGTCCGACTCTGGTCGTCCCAATCAAGAAGGATTCTACTCCTCTTTTTCCAAAACCAACCAAAAGCTCTACGTGCCACTGCGTGTAGGAGCGGAAGACCTCTTTCTTCTTTTTCTTTCCCCCTTCCCAGGAACCCGTACGCTTTACTTTATGGCCGAGAGACATTGGACTGCTGTCACCTCTTCTCAATAGAACTTTGTCGTCCCCGTATTATTGTTGGAAAACCCGGGGTTTGTTTGATTTCTAGTGTTGTGTATAGGCTACTTCTCTTGACCAAACAATGTCGCTGAGGTCTGAGGAAAGTCAAGAGACAAAGGAGATCCCCTCTGACCCCTACCCTAGTAGTAGTAGTAGTAATATTAATCATAATGACAACAGTTCGTCCGAACCTAATGTATCAGATACACTTCTTAAGCAAGTCATAGCAGAGCGAGATGCTCTACGGGTACAAAATGAACAACTATGGAAGATCATTGAGAAGCAGCGAACCATCATTCAGCAGCTTCAAAAGGTCTCCTCCAAGAACTCCGCGCTATTACGGCAACAAATAGCTGAGAAACGTAGCCTCGAGGAGTTTGGTGTGTCCAGCTTGAAACTTAGCTCAAGCCCCAGAAGCTTTTCCCACCTGAGAAAGGAATCTTCCGAGAGTCTGCACTTGGAGCCTCTTTCCCCGAACTCATTGGATTCGCATACCAGCCAGGTTCTCCTTCAGCTTGCCTCCCAAACTGCTTCTTCGCAAGAAATCGAGATCACCAACAAAAATATCGCCTCTTCCTTCCAGTCAGTGACTGAGGAAAGCCCATTCACCAGCCGTACCCATACTTCCTCTCTAGATTCCGAAAAACCTGAGCGGGCCTCCAACGAACCACCGCAAACCCGAACTCATCGCTCCTTCACCTCCCCTTTACGTTCAAAACCACTAGGAGATGCCTTAGGCACATCATTCGGGGAGAATCAGCCCAATGGATCCAAGTCTTCGAAACTTAACGCTCCTCCTCCCTTACCATTACTGAAAGCAAATCCACTCAATGAATCGGGTGAAGGCGCAGTCAGGGTGCCACTTAGCCCGCTGTTCCCACTGCCCAATCTGAAACCTAGTGAAGACGTAGGAGAAGCCGAAACGCCTGTCTCAGATGATATTGCTCCTTGTCATTTGGTGGAAAATGATCGGTTGACAGCGCCCGAGAGAGAGCTTGAAGAAAAGGCCGACAGCACGCAAGCAAATGCCGAGTGGGCCGAGGTTGCAGTTCCTTCCATCGCCTCGAGCCTCAAGGAGTCCGAGAATTCTGCAGAGCCTCCGGTACATGAAGCCTCTGGAGTACAGATCGCCAGTGAGCTCACACCTGGCAAGGAGATGAACCCGGAGACTGAGGAGAATGGCACTGTTGACATCTGTATCCCAGACACTTTTATTCTCACCGGGCATAAGCGAGACGGTTCCATCACTGCCAAGCCTTCGGCTCCGGCCAACTTGGTCTTGGAGCCGCAAACGACCTTCGATTCTGAAAGCAGGCAGATCGAGTCCATCCTGGGTAGCCCGGTATTCACCGGCAACCACAATCTGGGCGCTGGTCAAGCCATTGCCCCTGCGCTAGAGGCCACAGGAAAAAAGGAGATGAAAAGTAATGAGCAGCCTGGAGTGTTGCCGGAACTAATGAGTTCAAGATCGAAGATACCCACACCCGCTAGTTCGCAGGATTCTTTACCCAACAGCCTTTCGGACAAGGGGAAGCCCCCCACGGTTGACAGTGATATCATTAGTCAAGGCCGTAGTTCTCAGACCAGCCTCCCGGAATCACATACCAATCAGCCCATCCCTGCGCCCATTAGGTCGTCGGAGAGCCCTCAGAGCTGTCGGTTAAACTCCCTAATTGGGGTTGACATCCGGGTTACAGGGTCTACGGTGCAGATGAACTCCAAGGGAAAGGAGGTGCTGGCGTTTCTGATCGGGGTTGGAAAGCGTAGCGGACTGACCAAATTCCACGAACTTTGGACGGTCGAAAAGTACTACTCCGATTTCCTGGCGTTGGATGCCAAGGTTCGTGGCCGTGAAGAGTCACATTCGCCCATACCTCCGTTGAAGCTAACTCTTGCATCCCGTTTAGCTCAAACGCACCCAGCCCCGAAACATTGTATTGCGGATAGGTAAGCTGCCGGATCGCACGCTTTTCTTCACCAACGCGCCCTCCAGAGTGGACCAACGTAAGGTAAGAGGTCGGCTCTCCCCAGCGTTTCCCGGCGACCCATTCATCCTGTGCAAAATTAGCTGGCCCTCCAGAGATATCTTCAGCATCTGATCTCCTTAAATCTCACCCCGCACGAAGACATATGCGAGTTCCTCTCGACGAACGTATCCGAAAAGTCCCTAGACTCGCCACGGGTAGGAGACGATTGGAGTGATGGATCCAGGAGATTGTTACTGACCAGTCTGTTGTAGGTGCTGGGAGTCAAAGAGGGGTATCTTACCAAGAAAGGGAAGAATTTTGGTGGCTGGAAGCGCCGATACTTCGTCCTTAGGAGCCCCATATTGCAATACTACGAAGCAGTAAGAGATTCCCCACCATATGGACCCTTCGTGAGCGAACACTGACCCGGTTTTCTCCCATAGAAAGAGGGCGCCCACCTGGGCTCCATCAAAATCCCGCAATGCCAGGTTTCGAAGCAGCCCACAAGCATGGGGGCCAGTGACACCTCATATCGCCATGCATTTCTGATCATCGAGCCGAAGAAGAGCGGCTCCGGTGTTAATCGGCATATCCTGTGTGCTGATAGCGATGTCGAACGGGATGAATGGGTGGCAACATTGAGTTTTTATACCCATAGCGCCGACCCGAATGTCACCCCGGTAGCCACCGCTACGGTAGTCTCAGAGGCCGAGAGCGAGAGCTCGAAATCCGGAAGTCAGGCGTCACCCAAGAAAGGAGGTAAACTACGCAAGTTCATTCGAAATGAATCACCCAAGAGTAGCACCACACGAATCGGCTCCCCTGCATCGAGGACCGAGTCATTCCTTCCTCCACCCAGTCCTATTAAATCTCCCAATATCGTCAATCATCGATATGCCCATTCACTTGAAACCAACAACCAAGGACACACCATGATGGCTGGCATCAGCAAGGGCAAGATGGAATCCACTAGCAACACCGATTCTACCAAGTCGGGCCATCGGAAGAGTATCTCATTCAAGGAGCGTCTCCTTCAGTCTTCCTCCTCCACCCCACCGCCGCCAGTCCCACTACTCCCGATCAACACCGATTCCACTACCAAGGAGCCATCCCCTCTGTCCCCCAGATCCAAGAAGCCATTTGGCGGAGGCTTTATTGGAAACATCCAGGGCAAGGAAAAAGAGAACACTGCTCCCCGGAAGAGAACACCGTTTGGGTGGGGAAAGAAGATCTTTTCCGGAAGTGGTACGATTTCGAGCATTCACCGGGCAGCCTCGGCCCCTAGCTAACCTCTGTTTTCTCCCCCAGACTCCAAACATCGAGGCCCGCCCGTCCCGATCTTTGGATCGCCCCTTGAGAGAGCCGTGGAAGTTTCCAGGGTGAAGGATGGGTATGAATTGCCCGCTGTGGTTCATAGATGCATCGAGTATTTGGATGCCAAAGGAGGTGAGGTTGATTTTCGCCATCTTAAAGGCGGGCTTATTAATGATCCACGGGCGATGTAGCGCACAAGGAAGAAGGGATCTATCGACTGTCCGGCAGCACCGCCACAGTGAAGAATCTGAAGGACAAATTCAACTCCGGTAAGCCGGGAGCTTTTCCACAAGTCACCATAGCCCAAGACTAACACCCCAATGCGTTGCAGAGGGGGACTACAACATCCTCAGATCCGGGATATACTACGACGTGCACGCAGTGTCGGGCGTCTTGAAGCTGTACCTCCGTGAGCTTCCGATCAGCGTTCTCACGAGATCTCGACATTCCGAATTCCTACACGTGACAGGTGACTAAGAATGGGACTTGGGTCAGGGTTGTCGGAAGCCTGCTAACCCCAACCTACTTTTCAGATTTGCTGAATCGACGCGAGAGAGTCAACGAGTTGGGCCGTCTGATCTCCACGCTTCCGCTAGCCAACTACACCATCCTCCGCTGCTTGATAGCTCACCTGATCCGAATTGTCCAGCACTCCGATGTCAACAAGATGACCGTGCGCAACATCGGGATTGTATTCTCGCCCACTTTGGGAATCCCTGCTGGCGTGTTCAACCTTCTGATGACCGAGTTCGAATATATCTTCTGGGTCAACGATGATGGCTGCGCCGCGCCCAGGAAGATCGAAAGCAGCGACAGCGAAGAAGAGTCGAAGGCAGAGCGCGACCCGAAGACCAACGGTGGTTCGGGAGGCGAGGCTGCAGCCCAGCCAGGGGTGGCGGAGAGCGTAGTACCACCAAAGGAGAGTGGTGGGCTAGACGAGGGGACAGAGCAACCAACCAGGAGACACCCTAAACTTCGGGCATTCCTACAAGATCAAGCCGGGCGGAGTAATCGAAACAGCATCATCTACGCAGACTCTGCGCCCCATGAATTCGTCAAAATGGAGAAAGATCTTCAAGGTAAGTGGCCAAGAAGCAGCCGAATGGAACACCCGCTAACGCTGATGCACGCACCAGGTTCACATACCGGTTTCGAGTGCGAAGAAGAAGATCTATACGATCTGGTCGCTCCAACCGACGCCTCAGTATCAGATACCCCGATCTTCATGGGCTCTCCAGAGGTCCGCGAGTGTTATCTAAATTTGGCCGGGGATTCTCTAAGCATGAATGATTCCGAGTATTCCTACGAGCCCGGAGAGGAAATGTCGGTGGATGATCTGGCGCAATACACGGATAGTTCAAGTGTCACCAACTCAATCGGATACGACACCAAAGCAGATGGATCTGGCCCGTTGAAATCCCCCAGTAGAGCCCGGGTAAATAGAGAGGCATAGGGCCATCGCTGGATGTCGAATTCAATCTGCAAGGGATCTTGCAGAGTCCGAATCCCCCAGCAGCCAGCTGCTGCGAGATATGAGGTGTGGCCAGGCTCTCACTCTCGATGCATCTCATTTTGTCCTCAAATTAGCCCCACTTTGTCATAGTGTCACTACTGTAGTTATATCCAAGCAATGCCCGCACCACCTATTATCCTAAATCACGAAATTATTTTATCAATATACATCAATCTTCAGACCATGCACGATCCATTGAATTTGATGAATCTCAAACCAGTCGGAGTTCTCGTAGGATCCGTTTGGCATAACCTGCTCCTTGCTCCATTGATTTTGGTGTTTCTGCTCGAGTTTGTGAACACACCTGCGTCTTGCTGGCTTACGTTCAGCCGCACGACACCCTCGGGCTCCCCAGTCTCCCAGAGGTGTGCCTATCGGCGATTGCAGTCAGAATTCCCAACACTCAGAGAGGCTTGCCGAGAGCGCGCGGTCAGCGACGCCATGCTGCCTGATTTAACTAGGCAACCTATGCAGGGCTACGATCTGCATATTTCAATACGCCCCTTACGCATAAATGTCTCCCTCCTTCATATAGGCATGCATGCATGTCTATCCGTTGCCCTTATATGTGCTACGCCCACGGCTGTTTTGGCGTGATCTCGGAGTGTGCAGTGATCTGGTGAGTAATTTGGCCTACTGCTGGATATGGAGGCGTATGGGCCTTTGTACGGCACTGATTCAAGCCAGCCGGTCGCCGCGGTGCGCAGATACACGATCATTCAACCCGCCTCGAAATTGGCTTGACCGCCATCTTCACATGGTCGCTGGATACACTCATTTGGCTGTTTCCGGCTTCCATCGAAGATGCAAAGTTTCATTTGTCTCAAGAACCATTGGATGCATGCTGAGCAAGGACGCTCTATCCCAGCGGGATCTGTATAGGCAGATGTACGCATTCGCACTCAATCGATCGCAGAAACAAACAAACCCCTCCAGTGCATTAGCCTGTTGCATCAGCCTGAAGTTGGAGTCTATAGCGGTGCAGAGTGCGTGGCTTGTGCGAATCTGATGTGCTGCACACTCTGAACTGCTGCGATGGCCATAAATGGGCAGATGACCACCTGCGACGGAGAGATCATGACTTCAAATGGTGGATCCCCTTTGCAGGTCACATCCCAACCCTCTAGTGCAGGTCGATTTCCTCATGCAAAATCACTGGAAATTCTCATGGTCACCTGTTTTGGGAGATTTGGGGCGAGTTGAGGAGGCGCTTCTTATACGATACTCATTGTATGCACTGGCCCTATTGCGAATCTTGCACCAAACTCCCATAACGAATTCACTGGTGAAGGTCATCGACTTCCATTGGCTGCTCCAGATTAGTGTGACGTCGGTCATTCGTAGCAATTGGATCCACTCATGCTGGGAAGAGTAACGCACTCCCTCAGCAAGAGCGGAAACAGGCACAACAATGACGAGCCTATAGATTCCGGAAGTGGGATGAAACAGAAACTGAACATTGCAAAATCCCGTTTGTTTCCAGGCCGATTCTCCTCACTGGGTCAGATCCTGAGCTTGGCTCATTCCACTGGAAACCTTTATGTTTTGGGCTATTCCCACCGATATGCAACCAGGCCAATCTAGTTACCGGGCAGCGGAGGCGGGTTTCCATTGGACTGCACTCCTCTCGCCTCCCGTGCTGATAGTCCAGTCTAACTAGATCATCGAACCTTACATGATATGGTTACAAGGTATGCTCACCCCTCTGCTGGGATCAGGCCAGCAGGTTTCCAAATTGATCGAACAGGTAGGTTTAATCTGCGCACTGATACGGTGCGCTTGAGTCTGCTCAAGACTACCCAGGCCCAGCTAGGCACCAGCCGATGCCATTCACCCCTGGCCCCGCTTCGGTTAGGGCTGGCCACTGGCGATGGTAGGGATCATGTGCGGTTGCCTTCAGGATTGGGGCTCAGCTTGACCTCCACGAGCGCAGCTCCTCGGAGAATGCAGCGAGCCCTAACTGGGCAACAGAGTGGCAAAGCATTCTGGTTTCCATTATAGTGCGATTCCATTCCATTAATTAAAAGCTAGTTGATGGATTTAGGAAAGCATTTCAGGGGAAGGCTGATCTGAGGAAATATCGATCCATGGTGATACCGCGCTTGAACCTGTACTAATTGACCATTGTTTCAGAAGCTCATGTACCAGGTGGCCATCCGATACTCACAACCATTGATCAGACGATTCTATTACCAGCATCTGGCTCAATAAATTAGAGTGGTCAGAATTGAAATTTGATTGGGTTGAGGTCTGAGGAATGATGTGCTACTGCTCTTCTAGCGATTGCATGATACGATCATCACATAATTCCACCGATACCAGCACACTTCACTGCTGAGCTGAGCATAATCCAGAAATCTTTATAAGAGATCGATCAGCATCATATAACAAAATGCTTGTCGGGGCTCGGACCCCTTTCTACTGTACTTCAGGCTCCTTTCAAATCTAGCAATCTCCCACCATACCTTTGTCTGCTGATTGACCCACCTTGGACTACAATGGCTTCCAACTTTCAGACGTACGCCTGTCCAAGGTGCTCCAAGATCTTTTTGCGCTCCGACAACCTTAGTCGACACATCAAAACCCACACAGGGGAGAAGCCATATCATTGTAAGTTCTCCACCTGTGGAAAGCAATTCTCTCGATCAGACGAGCTGAAGCGACACTTGAAAGTCCACAGCGTAGCCACGAGCAAAAACGATCGCCGACGCCCAAACACTGGCACCGACAGTGCTGCCCATACATCTAGTAACAAACCCAGCGCCAACTACCATGACAGCAGCGTCGATCTTGCTGTCGAATCGGTTACCAAACATATGGTGAGTAGTAGGGTCAGGCCGGAGTTTAGCCAACTGCAGAGCGAGCACGACTCTAGCCTTCGCCCAAGCCCGAGAATCACGACAGGCTATCCAACCACCCAGAAGGTGCCATCTACCACTTTTACATACGAAGACTTTGACGAGTCACCCCAGGAGTCTGCATTATGCTCCTACTCGGCCTTTTCAAAGCCGATCCGGACCTCTAAGCCCTTCCCTAATGCTGGCTCACCCTCCTTCATAGAGAACTCTGATAGCATGCTTATACGCACCTACAGACATGAGGACACGAGCTCCCCCACGAAAGGTTTAGCCCCCGCTACTGGCTGCATGAAGCAAAAGTCGTCTCCTATGGATATTCGGTCCTTACTCAACGAGTAAACAGTTGCATTACGAAACCATACACCTTCGCTATAGCCCGAACATTTGTGGAACCTCTGGCTACTGCGCAGCTTGACGCTCGGGCGCCACGGCCTTTACCGAGGGAACAGGAACCCGAGTCTCAGCGCAAGTGGTGTTTCTCATATCCTAATTCTTGGCTGCCTCCTTGAATCGATTCAAGCGAGTAGCTTGGATATGTACATATTGTTTGGAGACACTTTGAAGTGCACGCTCCAGGCCAAAGATATAAACTGTATTTACCCGATATTAAAGGCTCGTTTTACCAAATCGATTTAGATGGCAGGTCATTGGCTTGACCAGGCAGTGTCTTGAAGACTGGGCTAAGCTCAGGATAGCCCAACATCGACTCCAACAGCTCGATGAACGGATATGTACATATTGATTCGGCCGGATGGGAGGGTTACATGTGAAAACCCGCCCATTGTTATGGAGTGGAACCACTCGTAGCACACCCTTCAGTGATCTAATCATCAATTCGCTCGGACCCCTATCTGAGTCTCAATCGCGACAACGTTGTCCTGAGCTTGCAGTGATATAGATCACGTACAGCAGCCATTATTATGGGATTTGAGACAATTGCACTCTGGATTTAGGTTGCTTGTTGCGTAAATACAGTGCGTTCATGTGTCTATTTCCTGGCCATCAACCATCGCATCCACTCGAACGCCAATGGTTGTTCTGTGGATGCACGCATGAAGTTAGCCAAATGGATACGTCACAATGGCCGATTGCTCCTGAAACACTATTCTCCGCATCGTAAAACTTGGTGCGGATGACATTCTGAGCTCCTATCAGTGAGGCAGGGATCGGTTCATATGCATCTTGGACCCCCCCCCAACAAACTGAAGAACAGCAGTCGCTCTGATGTGCGATGATCACGAGTCGACTGTACTCTACCTGAATATCCTATTCCAGAAAGAATTGGGCCGTTTCCCTCGCTAATCACTTCAAAGTGTTGCCAAGTGGATCACATCAATATTTCCAATCAACTCTTGAACCTAGAAAGGTCCGCGCAACGCAGGCCTTCCAGCTTTCCCGTATACTCTACATCAGTTCAGTCATTTCCTAATATACCTCATGGCAGCCAATTGGTACACGTTGCCAGACAAACTGGGCATTTCCGCCGCCCCACAAGGAATTTTTCAGGAATGATGGTTCCATTGTTGATACATAACAATCCCGGCGCAAGCAGGTTGCCCAACTGGCTCGTCCATCGGCTTGGCGAACGCTGTTTCCCATCCTGCTACAAAGTCTTAGACCCGCATTGAAAGCAATCCAGCCGAACCACTCGTCCCTCCTAAGGGATGCCATGTTCCTTGGAGTGTGGATAGGCATTTTGTACGCCAAAATAGCATCGTTGTCGAATCGGTTGCTAGCAAACCATGTCGCCTCTGCACGCCGGGTCTGACAAACCGATAAGCGTTCATTACACATGATATAATCTCTACGTATGCTAAGCATCTTGACCTATTCCATCCATGGCCAAACCCTGGGCGTGGATTGGCTGAGAGTGAGTTCGTGGTGGCATCTGGGAATTTGGCCGAGCTCGAAGCATTCAGATCCCTGGGCGAACCACCACTGCCACTCATCCCTACTTGCCTGGAGCTGTATGCGGTAATCGGGTACGAAAGGTTCTACCATGAGTGCCAACAACAACAAAAGATTCGAATAGCATCCACTTGGGACCAACTTGGAAAGAAATCGCTGAGCGCACACCTTTGCTGCATCGGATCCCAACTTTCTGGCCGCAGTTCTTTGGGTATTCTAGGCGTCAGGGTTTCTGGTATTTTCGTGGTTGCACGACACTGTGCACTGCTATGGCGCGAACGTGCGGTTGATCTAGAGCGGCTGTATATGGCTGATACTAACCCAAGTTCAATCAGCAGCCGCCCGGTTCGCAAATGTATTGTTCGGAGGAGCCAGGCTTTGGTCATGGCATGGACGCTGGCGGATGGTTTGGCTGGATTGCGCGTGCTGATTGGCTACTTGTAGAGAAATAAGTCCGACCACGCCTAGCTACCCCCACCCGTTCGCAGAAAGATGATTGATTTCCAACAATGTCAGTGAGCTCGAAATCGTCCATGGGCCATCGAAGAAACGTCATGTTCTGTTACATGTGTATATGCTGGATTTCAGGAAATAGGCAAGATCATAGATCTCGGATACTCAAGATTCCTACCGTGGACCGTCCACTTCCTACCATGCGGCATCCAAATTGGGTGGCTTATGTATACATCGATTGGACTCGAGATGCGACTCTGGCCCCCTTGTAGGAAACAGAACGTTGGGCTTGCCTACAGATAGGCGTATACGTCAAGAGGAGTGGATTCAACGAAGACTCCCACCATCAACCATGCTATACGGCAGCTCGCAGGCATGCGGGGTAGCCATGACCTGGCTTTAGGCACTGATATTTCAAAGAGGAGCCATGCTGGAACGCCACGCCTCCTTTTATTTGATAGATATATTTGCACTGAACCCTACCATTAGGTAGGTGCCTATGTCCGCAGTGAGAGTCACCCCCACACTGGCTAGATCACGAACTAGTGTAATGGTCTACCGCGCGGTGGTTGGCAAAAGTACTGATTTGAACAGAGTGGAAGCCCTAGACGTCAAGCTACCAAATCCGTGGGCAGACAGGGGAGGAGTCATGAACAGGGAAACTAGAGGCCAGGATTTCACTGGAGTGTAGCGTGAGATGATGAGTTGACCCGGATTCCGAGACGTCTCAACTAGAGAATTCCTTTTCCAAAGCTCGGGTCTTGCGCAGGATTTCATTGTATTCTGCCAGCATATCTGATCTCTTGAGGAGGTCCCAGATTTTGACAGCACTCCGTAACCTGCAACAAACTCATCAGCCTCTGAGGCCCGGGTGATCTCTGAACCAACAATGAAGTTACCATTCTTTCTCGCCAACCTGGCCACGCTTACTTCCTTTTCTTGGAAGTCCAATGACCATGTTTCGAAGGGATTTCAATGCGCCAGCAAACTCTTGGGTCTCGATGCTGATGGGTGGTTCCACGTAGGCTCGTGCCACGTCTCTTGCCGCTTCATATGGCAATAGGACTATATTCGGGGTCGATGCAAGAGAAGTCTCGAACGGATAAGGGGATTTTTGCATGGTAACGTTAGCTAGACGATTGTCAAGTCAGCAAGGTTTCTTCGAAAAGAGCAATGAACGGCCTGATAGCCAAGCGGTACTGACAATACATTCTCATGTTGCTCTTCGCAAATACAACTCGATGAAGCAGACAAACTTTCTCGTATAGCTCCTGCGACCATTCTTCCTTGTGTATCTTGTTTCCTACAAACACTGGCATCCCGAGAGGGTAAGCACTTCTGGACTAAGGGAATAGAAGGAATCCGAGTATGTACCGATCTCCGGATAGTATTCCGCCTCCCCTTCATTCTTTGCTTGCGCTTGTTTCGCATTGATGCTGGGATATTCCGGGATTTTGTATTTCAGCATTTCAAGCGTCCTAACAAACTTCCACAATCCCAAATCGGCGACCCCGTCCGAGACAACGATGAGTATATCACACACTGACATCAGGTATGTTCCGATTTGGACATCCTAAGCAAAGTTAGATCCGAGGGCTTGGGTTTCCGGCTACAAGAACAGCAAGGGAAATACCTGCGTCTCTAACCAGACCTCGGGAGATACCGAGTCGGGCACCAACCCTCCTTGGATGGCCGACTCTAGGATGGACATGCTAGAGAAGGGCTGTAATAGCTAGTTCTTTATCTGCAATCGCATGCACTTCGGATTTGCAGAGTTCTATACCTGAACATCAAGCAGGATGATTCTCTCGGGAGTTGTGTACATATCGATCCCATGGGTTTCGTGGCCGAGTTTCATCTGGGTATCAAGAGTCCGAGTTGGGAACACCTATAATGGCTAGGGGGATGAACAAAAGCCCACTCAAAGCTGTTTTTAGATATCAGAACGGGCAATCACCTCCCCATGTGGTAGGAAACCATTCAAGATCGTCGATTTGCCCGCACCCTCAGGGCCGATCACCCCAATCACCAGGTGGCCAGGTAAATCCAATAACGACTAGAGCATGGATGAAGGCTATTGTTAGCTTCCCAAGCTTAAACGGGGCCGGAGCTTAGATTACCTTCAAAATAAGATCCTGCTGGATCTTGCCTCTGTCAGTTAAAAATTTCACTGAAGGGCCTTTATTGATGACGATCTCCGGCTCAACCACAAGGCTAGCATTCCCCTTGGAGCGGTCATCGGCCTTTCTGTCGTTTCTCCCAAAGCCGGTAGACGGATCCCCGCGCTTGCCAAAATTTCGGTCACCACGATAGCTTCGTCCATTTCCACGACTGGCCTCCTCTTTGCCTCGAGCGTTTGAGCTCCCATAGAGTGTCTGGTCAGAAGGGCTTCTTGGGATTCTCCGCTCTAGCAACAGCGGGGTGCCTTTATTACTATCTTTGGTGTTGCTAAAGTAATCGCGTCGCATCTACGAATCCGGGGTTCAAGTCCAAATGACAACTGGTATAGTATTGAGATTGCGGGTTGTGGTGTGGTGATGACTCAGTGAATTCAGGCCATTTTTTAACAGGATGTGTATGCCAGGATTTTGATCAGATGGAAATTCGGAAATCACCTAGGTTATGATGATTTGTCCAATGCGCATGATTAAATTACTCAGCAAGGTAACAGCATCCTTTTGCATTCTTGACTATGGTAGCCCCAGGACGAGGAACGCAAAACGAAGAACCAGGAAGACTCAGTGGCTTCGGCAGATTAGGGGTGTTTAGGCCACCACAAAATAAATACTATGTATGACAATGTTTGTTCTCGAGGAACCCCACATCTCAACCGATCTCCATCTCTCCTCTAGGTAAGAGAGACCGGCCAGCAGACCACCATTGAGCCAGAAGATTTGCCCTCTTCCTCTACTACTTTATATTTCCAGGAATGCGACAATATGGAATACGTCATCAACAGCACTTGCACCCGTATCAAAATCGGTAAGCCCTCATGTCCTCGTTTAAGGTCGCGCTAGGACTCTGCCAACCAACCTCGCCGCGAACCCTTTAGAGCAGTGCCGCAACACGCGGTTCATATTTTCCGGAAAAGTTTTGACACAGACCATCGAGATATGGCGGTCGGAGGATTTGGACTTACAGGTAGAATGTGACTTCTTGCCCCGTTCAGGATACCCCGCCGCTGACCATCAACCTCCTGAACCCTCTCTTCACTCCACACGAAGTTTGGAGTCCAGATACAGACACTCCAGCTTGACCATTCCAAAAGGGTTCAACTGAGCTTCACCACTTGGGAATACTTTTACTCTCTTGTTTGGGTGGATTCAGAGCAGCTTTCCCTCTCTTTCCGAGATAACGGTAAGCGTACACGCTGAGTACGGGCTTGTGTAGTGGAGGTGGATTCATAAGCGTTGTCTTTGTTGTAGATACTCTTTCCTTCCACACTGGGATCGAGAGAATCCGCGAGGAGAGGCCTGAACTTGACCCAGCGATCAATCAATTTATTGTCAAACTGGAAGGAGAACGGTTCGTCACGGAAGCGATCAGAAGAGAAACTGGGGGCTACTTGAATGAGAATCGCTAAGTAACAAATCAGAAGGATTTGGTCCAGAAATATGCGTGCGAGATATCCAGTGAATCACCATTTCTCAAGTCAATACACAATAAATATTGCTTCACCTGACCGTTCGAACTCGCTTTTCACCTGTCTAAGCTGATCGTAGGATCACAAGAAAGCGTTTATGATATGTAATATACGGTTGCCGTGCAGCTGGAATCAGAGTTGAACTACGCTTCTTGTTACTGGCCAAAGAATGCGCCCAGAGGTATTCCTTGGTCATCCATCAACACCTCGCAGAGCCATTGACCCTCAAGCCACCCACAACTGCCCAAGTAGCAACTCCCCTGCCATTCAGTGGAAAGTATGCTTGTGCTGGCACCCGGCCCTTCACTGCCACGTTGTTTAGGTTTATATATTGGATACCTTTAGGTGAGTCGACATGTTCAGGAGCTCACATGCTTCATAGATGTCTGGTCATTTTATATAGGTTGCCAAGAGAAAACATTCTTCATACAAAAAAGTGGTAGGAAATCTTTTATAATAATAATAAAATAACAAAATAGGGAATTAAACGTATCGCCACTTCTAACGACGTGGGATTCCACGGCCGCGACCAGGCATTCCCATACCTCCTTGAGGGCCACCGGCTTGCTGCTGGCTTTGAGGGTTCTTCACAGTCTCATCCACAGACAATATCAAACAGGCTGCCTCAGTGGCGGCGGAGATGGCATTGGTCTTAACAAGAGACGGCTCCCAAACAAAGGCTTCGTAGTTGTCAGCGATTGTTTCGTTGTTCACGTCGACACCAAACCAAGTTCCTCCTTGAGCATGCTTTTGACGGAGTTTGGTCAGGATCTCAGTGGAATCAAAACCTGCGTTGTCACACAACTGACGTGGGATCACTTCCAAAGCTTTGGCGAAGGCAGAGATGATCAACTGTTGTTTGCCCTGAATGGTTCTAGCGTGGAGGCGCAAATACTTGGAAAGCTCCATCTCGGTAGCACCACCACCGGCGACTACGTGGTTGTTCTTGATGGCTCTTCTAACGATCATGATGGCGTCGTTCAAGCTTCTTTCGACTTCGGCAATGAACTGCTCAGCACCACCACGAAGAACCAAGGTGCAGGTCTTGGCGGCAGGGCATCCAGTGAAAAGGTTGAATCGTTCACCGCCAATTTGCTTCTCCTCAAAGACCTCGCAGGTACCCAAATGCTTCTCCGAGATATCAGTGCAAGTAGATTGAACAGAACCACCAACAGCCTGGACAACACGGCTGAGGTCGTCCGTAGCTACACGGCCAGCGCAGAAAATGTCTCTGTCGGCGAAGTATTGGGTCGCAAGATCACCAATGGGAAGCTTGGATAAAACAACTTTGGCACCAGTCTTGACGATTGCCTCAAGCTTTTGGTAGATAATTGACCACTCGGCGTCAACAATGGCTTGATACTCGTTGACCTCTTCGACACGGACTTCGGCGTTGTCCTTCTCAGCCTTCAACTCCAACTCGACATTCAAGCACAAGACCTTAGGGTTCTTGAAGTGTTTGGGCTGTTGCTCAAAACCAGCATAGGAGAAGGTTTTCTTGAATGCAACACCGTCTACAAATAGAGAATCTTGCATAGCACCGCCTGGAATCTTCTTGATCCCAATGAGCTTGGGGTTGAGATCTTCTTGATCCAAGTGAAGAACCGAGTCTACCACCATCTTGGTGAAGAAGTCTTTGTGGGAATGGATCAACTTGGAGGACATGGCGGTGGCGGCACATTTCTCAAGGAGGGATCGGAACTCGCTAATGGAGATTGTTAATTCCTGATAGTAAGCAAACAGCACTCCATAAGCTCTGCACGAGCAAGTACTTACGCCTCGTTGCTGCGTTCGATTGTCACGGAAATCTCCTTCACCTTGTTGATTGCCTTGAGAGCGAGAAGCATTAGCAGCGAAGAAACTTGATGAATTCATGTAGTTTGAATCACCCACCAGTTGGGCAGCTTTTCTGAATCCTTTGATGATAACTTGGGAGCTAACTCCTTCTTCAATGTAGGACTTGACTTCCTTCAAAAACTCTCCAGCAAGAAGAACTACGCTAGTAGTACCATCGCCAACCTAATCCAATCAAGATCAGTCTCTTGCTCAGGGCCAACCGAAAGCTGGCGCAATCAACATACCTCGGCATCTTGAGATCTGGCAATATCCACTAAAGTTTTGGCGGCGGGTTGGACGATATCCAACAATTTCATGATAGTAGCGCCATCATTGGAAATAGTAACATCGCCTATCACGCAAGTGTGCATCAGTTCCAGCTCTCCTGAAAGGAGCATTAGGCCAGTCCGCGCCATTACCTCTTTGGTTTACTATCAACTTGTCCATGCCACGAGGGCCTAGGGTCGTACGCACGGTGTCGCATACAGCAAGACAAGCGTTGATGTTGGACAAGAGTTGTCCTTTGCCTTGAGAAGAATCGGTACCTTCCTTGAGAAGGATGATTTGGGGTTGCTAATACAGATCTAGTCAGTATGTTGCCAGTACAAACGGGTCCAAAGAAAATCGAATAGATTAGGCCAACTACTCGACGACGAGAACGTAATGGAACACTCCTCCAGAAAGGATGAAATCGATCGTAGAAAAGTAAGGGGGAGTTCGAAGCATACCATCATGGAATTGGGAGCCGCCATCGTAGATCTTATTGAATTCGTTTAATGTATCACTCGGTTTGCCTCAAATGGATTTCTTTCCGATAAACAATCCCAACAAAAAACTGGAGTCAGCTAAGTTGGATAGAGGGAACAAAGCAAGCAGTGTTACTATGCAAGGTGTTGAGAAAAATCCCTCGAGATTCGCCGTAACGGTGGTTTCAAAGGAAGCTCTTCGAAGCTTTTTCACGTGATCTCATCAGTAATAAAAAAAATCCCTTTCTGTTGATGGTTTTTTTTCCAATTGAGGATGTTGTTTACTTATTGTGTATAAGCTTTAGGCAAGTTTGCCTACGATGTTAATGTAGTTTAGGACTCTCACCCAACCGCTAAGCCCCTTTGGAACATGGGGAAGTTGGATACATGGCGTTTAAGTGGGGTACCTCCTCCATTCATGTTACAACTACCATTGTTACTAATGGAGCACTCTTACCTTCAGAGTAGAGAGGAGTGAAGCTAGCCTTGCAGTTTTATGCTGATTATGTCTGCAGCCTGAACCACATAGTCGTCGCTGTAGTTCTGCTCTATGTTTCTTACGCGGAACACCGATATGTTATGCATTAATATGTCTGGCAAGGATTGCTGTGGGATGCGACGACGCAATGGTTCGGAGGGAAAGCCCGTACTATTGTAAATCAAAGTATTCGTGGCAAAGTGTACTCGTTTTCTTCGGAGACATTTATTTTATATATGCCTTGAATGAACATCAATGCATATCCAATTAGGCAAGAGATATTCGAGATTATCGGGAATGAGTGTGGTAGAGCGCACATGGGAGGATATATATATACATCTAGGTGAGTGTGAAAGTCAACACATAGACATTGGTACGATCCATGTAGCTCATATATGTGTGCAGCTTCAAAGCGAGAAACTCATTCCTAACAAGTAATTGGTACATCTGGTTGTGTGGGATGTGCGGAACGGACGCTCAGTAGGTGGCGACTGGTCATATCTTACTGAAAAATGCTATACACGAATTCGAAAGGACAAAGGAATTGGACTAAATTACAGAAAACAATTCGGATGAGGAGAAATGGCAGAGGCATGATCACTGCCCGCTATGATAAACTCATCTGACTAAAGGATGTGCTGGTGCTCTGAATGTTGATAAGTGAGTTCGGCCTAGATTGTGCTCTAGCTGCAGCGTTTGGTGGCGGGATGTTATTGACCGTAGGCGACACGGCTCGTCTTTTCAGGTTGGAGTATGGCTCAAATCGCTCCTCGGCCACTAAAAATTCGTTAGGTTAGAGTGGTCGAATCTACTAAATTGATGCTTGGGCAATCCTACATTTTCGCTTGGTGCGTAATCCAGCAGGGCTACGATGGCCAGTGTTGTGAGGATTCATGCTTGAACAAGAGGTGCATGACGAGGTAGGTGAGGGTGTGGGTTCGGTATAGAAACACTACAACGGACAAAAATTAGAATAACAATGGCCATGGGTTCAAACATCCATTTTTATAAATTACATCACTCTCCGGATTGAGGCGTGAGGGGAGATATGTCGGGCTGGAAGGCGGATTGAATGTTGTCGACTCCCAAAATCGCTTCATTACACTGATATTAGAGGTTTTTGTCATGCGAACCGCAGTGGTAGGGTGTCATTTACCTTTGGGGCACTGGCTTCAGTCTCCATGCTATCCGAAGGACAGTTGGACTCATTTTTCAACAGACAGGTGATTTCATGCTCTTGCGCAATCTCTCTATCGGTGGGATGCAATTCTTCCTGGAGAGCATAGGTGGCAAGCCTTAGTAAGGGGCACAAGATAGGGTGGTTAAACAGTTGCTTTACCTCCAGGACAGATATAACTCGGCTTAAATTCTTCATTTTCGGCTAAACAAACGGTAAAATCAATATTCGGGTAAACTTGGGGTATTGTTGAATTGGCCATACCACTGCAGCATTCTTTCTTAGCTTTGCCTCTTTCTCTTTGAACAAACTCGGAAGTAAGGAAATGTCTGCATCTAAGCTTTTCGTTCTGGAGCGCCGGTACTGTGTGGGCTTTGGGGGTGGAGTGGTGACAGACATGGGGACAGGAGATTCCTGTACATCAGGGAAAATCAAGGAGTTCTCCTCATTTGTAGCTTTCCTTAGTGCTAAACAGTTCGGTGAGGTGTTGAAATTCATTCACTAGGCTGCTGCAGGAAGGCGTACTACAACGAAGAGTTAAGGGAGAGGCGACAAGTATTGTAGATAGGAGATATGGGAAACAGGCGAATACCAATTCTGTATTACTAACTACAAGTCAAGTGCTTGGTGGAAATTGAAAAAAACTGAAGTCTAACATGGGTCCAATGAAACTTATATCTAGTGTATTGGATAATCCGATTATTTATACATGTTCGTACATGATCACAGAAGGTACACTGAGCGCTGAATCAATGGATACATTCAGCAACGTTCTCAACAAACCAGAATCCATTGATTCAAAGATTTATGAGCTACATATGGCTGGGATTGCCTTGGACGACTAATCTAATCATGGCTTGGGAAATCGAAACACCACCATTGGGGCGCTTGGCCAGCAGAGGAGTGCGAAATAGATGCAACCCAAGCCAGCGCAGTGATAATTGCAATCGGGGCCCTTCTTAATCCGGGGCTGTTGCGCAGAGAGCCCTCATCCATCTCTTAGACTGCAATGCGAGAGACGTGCGGGTCATCGCCACATTGATCAGCCGGGCTCTCATGGCTAGGCCGAAGGGACCGGTTTCACCCGTGGTCGTCATCATTCGGTTCACGTTCGTTAGTTATTGGATTGGGTAGTGCAGATGGCTTTAGCAAAGCTCCTAAGAATCATGCCAAACATTGGAAACAATGATTCACGTCAATTAACATTGCCAGCTCAACAGAGCAATCTCCCACCCCTCTGGACAAGTGAGCCATTCTAAAAGATCAGGCAGACTGGAATTTTAAGGTGGTAGTGAATGCGGATGACGATGTTCTGATTGGGCTGAAATAGCTGCTGATTGCAGCAGAGGATTATGGGAATCCATCATAATTTCCCTTTGATCCGTCCTATCACGACCAGGTCCAGATATGGCTGCAGGGCTCCAATCAACTTACCGCAACATCGTAATTTCGTAGTATCAAATTGGCCAAGCCGATATTTCAAGTCTCGTGAGAACCAATATCCAGCTATGCAGGCGCAAATTCGTAGAGCGGCCATCACCTTGTCTGGTTGTCCAAGCAGGCCTCTATTCTTGGTTGGCATTCCCAACAACATTGTTTCTCCAGTCTGATATCCAGATTGGTATCCATCTCCCACACCACAAAGCCCCTCACAAATCCTACGGTCCCTTATGCATCAAGAGCAGCCTTCGTGGATGCACCAATGGTTCGCCAGACCGGTACATTGATTTGATATGCACTATTCCTGTTGTCTGAGGTTTCGATAATCCCATGCAAAGAGGACAAGCAGGCCAGTATCTCCGGTTGATGATGAATGGAAGTGGCTATGTCATGTGCTCTTGTGGTAGTTGCAGATTTGGGTGCATGTGTCAGTGGGTGCTGTCTGTGTTCCACGAACTTTCCGAAGGATCTCTTAACACGCCAGGAAAACCGGTCTGCTGCTGACCAGCAATGAGGAAATGATCGTTTCCGTCATCCCCCCAGTGGCATCCCTTGATGGCCACACAGGAATCCATTGTATATATGTGGGAAAGGCGGAGATTTCACCCACATACAAGCCGGCCCTTCGTGTCACACTGGACCAAGGCTTGAACTCTTCATTGATCTTCGTACCACCGCCGTTACCTAGAAGATGTCATCGAGAGAGCGCCCAACAAGTTCCTCAGACCCATACCAACGTAATTCCTGTTTCGTGTAACTCACTCCTCGTTGTGTATCGCGAACACACAAAACCAGTAAAATGAAATTTTATGAGCATGCTAGAGTCAGGTTCTACCTCACTCCCTTCCTTATCTGATCACTCATACTGGTGTAGCAAATGGCTCAATGGTGCATGTGTGGTATTTAGTAATGCTTCATATGTAGATATTTGTGATATAATGTTACAATCTTTCCTTTCGCTCCCCTGGCCAGGATAACGATTTAGTACAGTGTCCATGATGTATTGATGTGTACAGATCACGCGAGCAGTATGGTGTGTTCAGAGGCACATGCGCTTCAGTGGTTTTGCTCATATTCCTTTAGATAGGCTAACAAGCGCTTTTTGTGGATCATACCCACATACTGCCCATGGGATACCACGCATACGTAGCGGACACCTAGCTTCGAGAATAGCTCTAATACCAGCTCCATAGGGGAGTTCTCTGTTACAGTCAACGGTGCCTATAGGGACCAGTTAGTCATCTCATCCGGCAGAAGATAGCAAATGGGCAATCTGACCTGATCCATATACGGGGTGAGGTCATTGAGGTGATTCTCAAAACCGTAAGTCTGGTTGAGATAACAATGAACGTTCATATCGGTGGATTTGAGTTTGTCAAGGGCGTGCTCCAACTCGTTGCAGGCAATGTAGCCGATTAGCAGGTGCCCATTGAGAACCGGAAAACCGCCATCGGCATAACCACGATTGCACATGATGGATAGTTTCTTTCGGAGCTCCTTTACTGTGTTTGGTTCGTTGATTTCGATGACTTGCAGATCGTATTCCGTGATGTCACTGGTGTGGCCCAAATGGATGTATTCAGTCTTTGAGTCAAGATATGGGTGTCCGTTGGCTTCAATAAGCCAGTCATAGATACTTCCAGGGACTAAAGCGTCTCCAGTCCACTTGGCCACTAGAATGGAAATCATCAACGGCTGAGAAATGTTAGCGAAGTTCATACCCGGTGCCTAAACACAACCCTACCAGGACATAGGTAAGCGAGCCGGTGAGCTCGAACATGATCACAATGAGCGATACAGTCATACGAGTGACACCGCCCAAACCAGCGGCTGCCCCAACAATTGCGTATACTCCGGGGTTAATGCAATTAGTGGTGGTTGAGCAAGAGTGGAACACAGGAAGCGACGGATGAATCCTGGAGAATACATATATATATATTAATGCAGGCAACACAAAATCCACATGGGCATGTGGGACTTACAGCTGTATATACTGAGCACCCAGTCCGACAATACGACCAAATGAGGCACCCACTACCATGGATGGAATGAAGATGCCACACGGTACCTGAATTGCATGACAGGTTAACGAGAGTAATTACTTGGCGTCGTTCATTTGTAGACAACACGTACCCGGCAACCAAAGGTAAATATGGTCAGCACAATCTTAATGAGCATTGTGTAAAGCAGCATGCTCACAACCGGCCCGAATTGCTCCGGCTCATTCACGCACAGGCCCTCCAGGTCACCTTGGTGCTCGTCCTGGCATTCCCTGAATAGGTTGGTGACTAGTTCGCCAGAGCCCATTCTGGATCAATGGGTTGGTTATCATCGAAATTGCACAAAGTCCAATCTCACATACCTGGTGTAAATATTCCAGTAGCTCACAAGCGAAGTAATCGTTACCAGCGTAAGCACCTCTTGTACTGGGTAGTTCTTCAGCCTAGTGGCTCGAATCTTCGCCCACCATATATTGCATTTGATAAATACGGCGCCAAATAAGCCCTAAGCCCAGGAAGCCGGTTAATAACTGAGCTGGCATCCGGCTGAGCAGGTGGCCTACCCCGAATGCTCCGATGAGAAAAAAGCAGGCTATCTCGAAAAGATGCCATTCATGGTCGTAAGTAACCTGGAACATAACGATCTTCCCGGTTCTGAAGGGATTGATCAACTAGAGCGGGTGTCAGTAACATGGTGATATGCTTTGTCGATAGCCGCACACAAATCTACCTTTAGAGTCATCGCCGCTGTGAAAGCGCAAAAGAAGCTCCGAATCATAGTTTTGTTTGGGAAATAATAGCTAACTTCTTCCAAGCTAAAGAGAACTCCGCCGATAGGCGCGCCAAAGGCAACCGCTACGCCTGCGGCGGATGAAGCTGAGAGTATCTCGCGGCGTTTTCCCTCATTCTTATTGTACTTGTCGAAAATGCGGCTACAAACATTGCCCACGCAACATGCAATATGAACCAAGGGCCCTTCTTTTCCAGTGCTAAGCCCGGAAGCAACGGAGAGGGTCTATAGAAGTGCTATGAGATACCGGCCGCCATATAAGCCGAATTAGAATGGTTACCAAGCCGACGGTTTTGACCCACAACGTTCGAAGGCCTAGGTAACCACGCATAACAAATCCACTGAGAATCGTTTTAACCTCCGGCACGCCGCTTCCGGCAGCGTGAAAGCTCCATGCCGGAGTGGTGTTCGTCCAGCTTTTTGAGGGATATGCAGGCCTTGAGTTGAAGAATACTAGCAGTGCTGAAGAGCCAGCAAAGAGAATCTAGCGGGTGACGTGTGTCAAACAACTATATAGATAATAGGGTTTCGAACCAGCCGCCTACCGCAAACATCATGTAGATGGTAAAATTAAACCAGTAGTCCAGGCTCTGTTCCTGGATGTCAGTGAGTGAAGACCATTCTTTCCATTCACCGCAATGCTCTTCCTCTTTTCGACGAATCAACAGAATTAGGCATTAAAGAGTGTAGAGACTGGACGGGGAAGGGCACATACCTGAATCCCAGCAGCAAAACGTTTGCGTATACAGGAAATTGGTGGAACAAAAGCCGCGCTTAATGTCAGACAGCCAAAATTCCACAATTGCAATACTCGCAGCAATGCAGCCACAAACAACACCTACATAAGTATCGAGCCTAAGGCCAAGAGCGATGACGACTGCCAAATGATTCTAACGAACCTATTATTCCTACAAGTATCCAAGCTTTGGCGCTATCCCATGAATTGATCAACCATCCTCTTGCTCCTTTTATGGCGCGGATTTGGCGTAGACGAACGCGCTCCTTGACTGAGTCATGAATCCAATCTTTCATAGATGATTATAAATACGATGCAGCCCTCTGGATAAATATTATCATCAAACAACTTACCGATCGTCGTGTAGTTATCGTACCATACACGGATACCATTGTTTTTGCCCCTCAGAGCATGGTTATTCTTGTCGTCGTATGGGCTGCTTCTGCGTTGACACCATCCAGTCTGCGGAACGTCGTTCATTGAATGTCTACGCCGAAGAGTAATCCTGTGGGCTTTCGGGCCTTTGCATTTTCTGCCAAAGGATGAGTATGCAATTCACGGTCCAGTTGTATGAAGATGTTACCGCTGGTCGCTGCTGGAATATTGAGGAACTGGGTGGGATAATAGGGAGGTGCGCTCGGTGTTCTCTTCATTGGACTCCAGTCTAACTGGAGAGATGCTAGAAGTAGGCTCGGAAGAGTTCGAGCTGGGCGAGATCATAAACTATTTGCTTTTGGGGCCCAAATGTTAGATTGTTCACAAGAAAACCAAGGTGTCGAAACGACTATCTATTCAAGGCAGCAGTAACGCTCAGAAAACGTATCTTCGGGTGAGCTCAATCTAGGTTTTATACAATATACCGCTATTTGGGAAGTCTCAGCTGGTTTATTAAATCCTATACATTGGGATCGCTGATCCACCATTGGTGCGCAACACTGGTAGCCTCAACACAAAATAAGTATGGTCAATATCAGTAGTTTCAGCGACTTCTTCAAACGCTTGTGTCGCCAGCATCCTAATGGCACACAAATTACCTGATGTGCACATGGACTGTTGGAAGTTGAGGTTGATTAGAACGAAACCTAGGTAATTACCCTGTTCCCATATTGAATGCACCTTTGCATGGCGTGCGATGGGGGTCATAACACGTGACAGTCATCCGTCCACAATAGGGAGCCCATATGTGATCCACAGAGTATGTGTTCTAGGGTGAGGGAATTGTCCAACCAACACCCGAGGCGCTCTTTGGCTGCCGAATAAAAGGCAGCAGAGTGCCTTGGTCAATATGGCATGCACTGATGCCTCGATTCCTGCACGCAGGAAGTAGTGATGGCTGATCTCATTTTTCAGTCGAGTCCAACTGCGACTGGGAGGCACTCTTCAACATGAGTCGAGCCTTTACTCGCCTGATAGCAGCGCCGGATCCCGTTGAGTACAGCGCAGCCTGGTTCCAGGTGAATGAATGCTGGTTTTATAGAGCATAGCCATAATTGCCTACAAGTGTTGTTTCAATTCAAATCGGCATCCTCTCTCGGAGCATGTCGGTTTGAGAGGGGTTGCATAGATTCAATGCCTTCGTAATGTCGCAAGGCGTGTCTGTCTTGATTTTTCTAATCACCTTGAGATTGGCCCAAATTGCATGGATTCGTTCGCCCATCACTAATTCCCTATCGCCGCATTAGGTGATGATAATGATCAGAGTTCACCTCCACATAGGCGCTTGGCTGGTTTAAGGGATATGTTCACCAATACAACACCTACGAGTGCATATGGCGCCGTTAATACCTAGTGTTTACAAGCTTGAGGCCCCCATTGGCTGACTAATCAATTTGGAGTGTGAGCTCGAGTGATCAAAAACCGGATCGTGCAGAAATATCCCAGATCATTGGGATACCCTGAAATTTTCAAACCTGTGCCACTCGTGGTATTTGCTTGTCTGTGAGTGCTTGGTTATCAGAATGAAGCAGTGGTATATGAAGTTATCAATGCGGGAGTGTGAAGACCAAACTTCTTACTAATAGTATGTACACACAGCAATAGAGCCTGATAATATGGATCTAAAAGCGATCAGGCAGATATATTATGTTTCAGCCACATGGCTTCTTTTATGGCCTCACAGGCTGGCATATACCCTGACTCTGTGGTGGAAATTGCACAGTTGATTGATCTCTTGAGTTCCATGAGATTGCTTCTTTAGAGTTCAGCAAGGTATCTCCTATGGTGGATCATCTGTCTTCTAAGTTTTGTCCCTAATATGTGTCAGAGTATCCAGAAAATCCTATTTTGAGTCATTATAAGAGTATTGTAAGCAGATATTAGCTGCTCCTTTTAAGTATTCCAAAAATCTGCTCAGCAGCTGAAATATGATCAGATCCATATTTTGGATTATTTACTGACACCTCCCACTGAGTATGAAATATCTGGCTGCGTTCCTAGAACATTATTCACCACTCTGAGTGCTAAGGAAAGTCTGAGCTTTCAGACAATACCAAGGTCTCTTGATTTGGTTAATTTTTGACCAAGGTTTGTGCTATGCTTCAACATTCAAGAAAATGCCAGTGTCATTGCAAAATTGCAACAATCAGATCTCACTTATTGGCTTCTCCAGCCCTTTGATATTTGATCCCTTGGATTTGATCATATGATTATCCAACAAATATTTTATCTTTTGTCCATCAGCCACTAAGCAGATATTATCATGGGACCACAGCCTATCACTAAACTCAGCTGAAAATCATCTGACCAAGTGAATCAATACACTCTATCTCTAGTTGACAATCACATCCCAGATTTACATGAATTAGTAATCCAAACTCTTGGTGCTTACTAATTAACTTTGCTTTGAAAACTGTAATTAAATAATACTGAGCCCATTGGTTTAGTGTGTGTCTTAACAAAAATAACTTCTCGAAGTATTTTCAAAGAAATCAGTGCCTCTAGCTTCTACAAGCCTAGTCAATATGGCATCTTAAAGCACACCAAGCCTGACCAGCCTAGTAAACCTACTTCGGCCATTTTATTAGTAAACTCCTGCTGCATTCTGCTCTGGTATTAGTCCAGATCCACTCTACTGATACCGCCTCAATAACCCAACTGCTTAAGCCAGCACTTGAGGTTAGGGGTAGGTTAACCCTAAATTCAGTTGAGCCTAACTTTGCCACCCTATCAATTCCCAACGTCAGCTCATCACTCGTGAGCATTCCTGCTTCAGGTGGAAACCCAGTAACAACCCTTGCGAACAATGATGTTGTAAAGGACGTCATAGTGACAGCAACTGTACAGGTATTGGGGGTGGCCTCCACAGTGTTAGCGACGGCAAAGTACGCCAGTAGACCAGCATTTAGCGTCAACGATGGCAATCAAGTGCCCACCTTGACTGTTCTACCAGTGGTATTTTCGCTGTTGACCTTGATGTTCATCTAAAAGCAAATTAAGCGCACACCATGAGGCAAATCTATAAAATAAATCATGAATATCGAAAATTTCACTCACGCTGCAGATCCGGTTCAGCATCCGGTTGCCAATGTTCACAACCTTCATATTGTGTCGATCCTACCAAAGACAGATGGTGAAAACGAGTCCTATCGCACTTTAATAGCTTAATGTCAACCATTCAAGGAGTTATTGGACTATTCGTGTAAAGTTGGACCATTCATTTAGCCTTTTCGGACTGTGTACCAACAAGGCAGTTCATGCTATAAATAGGCCAAGCCATGAAGGTCAAAAGATAATACTAACCCAGACAATGTTCTCTAATCTCTTGCAATCAGCCCTTTGTCTGCTTGGTCTAGCGACGTTGACCGTCGCTCATATGGAAATGGTCCAACCACCACCACGCCGCTCCAAGTACAACCCAACATGGACAGCAAGCCCGGATTACAACATGGTGAATCCGTTGGGCATCTATCCTTGTAAAGGCTATGATCAGGGAGGAATTGTTCAGACCGTGAAGGCTGGTGGATCCATCCAAGTGAAAATCGGTGGCGGAGCCACTCATGGAGGAGGCCATTGCCAATTCGCAATCTCGTACGACAAGGGCAAGACCTTTGCCGTGCTTGAGACCATCTACAACAATTGCTTGATTGCAAGCACCGAATATTCCGTGAATATTCCTAGCACTGCTGGATCCAGTAAGAACGTTGTCTTTGCCTGGGCTTGGATCAACAAAATCGGGAATCGAGAGTATTACATGAACTGCGCTGATCTGGAGATCCAAGGCTCCGCTAATGGTTACATTACTGGCCCGAAGCTGTTGGTTGCAAACCTTCCAGGCTATCCAACCATTCCCGAGTTCCCTGGTGATGGGCCAAACGACGGAAGGGATTTGCTGGCTGCCCGCCCGATCGTGACCATCCGTCCCCAGGAGGGCGATCCCATCCCTACCGCTACTGCAACACCTACCACTTCTGCAACACCTAGCGCTACTCCAACTAAAACTGCTACCACTACCGCAACCACCACTCCGA
>MCFE01000612.1:0-52960 GCA_002104905.1 Basidiobolus meristosporus CBS 931.73 | reverse complement strand
AACCCTAACCCTAACCCTAACCCTAACCCTAACCCTAACCCTAACCCTAACCCTAACCTAACCCTAACCCTAACCCTAACCCTAACCCTAACCCTAACCCTAACCCTAACCCTAACCCTAACCCTAACCCTAACCTAACCCTAACCCTAACCCTAACCCTAACCCTAACCCTAACCCTAACCCTAACCCTAACCCTAACCCTAACCCTTTCCCAATAAAGCACTAGAACCCTAACCCTAACCCAGCTGCCTCCTTCTACTCAAGCAGTTTGTCTTCCCTGTCCTGGAATTTGGCTTACCACTTCTCTCTCTTACTTCTAGAGACTGCACTAAGCTTGACAAGTTTGCAGTATGGTGCATTACCTCCTTGGTGCCTCATTTGCCTGAATGCCCCTACAGACATGCTATTCTTGGTGCTTTTGGGTTTATGCCCTATAAGATCAGACTTCTCTACCTTAGAACCAGATTATACCTCAGACTTCACAACTGCAACAACCCACTGATTAAGGCCTGGAAGAGAACACACCACACAACACCTGGCTCCTGCTGGAGAACTATACTTGGAGATCCTGAAGTCAAGAAGTTTGCTCACTTTATTCTGCAGTCAGAAAAACCTAAGCTGGCCTACCTGAAGTACTTGACAGACCTTTGGCAGCAATATCTGCAGCAGCACACTCCATTTATGATGAATATCAATCCTTATCACATTCCCCTCATTAATGTTGTTCACAAGTCATTCTTACCTCTCTTGCTACCCCCCTTCCCACTAAACAGTGTCTTGAGCACTGAAGAGCTATCATCACTTCTTATTAACTTACCTACAAATTCCCCTAAGCTACACACTCTTGTATCAAAGCTACAACAGTAGCGCTGGCTTCTTTGTTTCAACTGAAATAAAGATTTCACCTGTTGGTGACTGTCTCCCCTAACCCTAAGGTGACTTTCCTCCCCCCTAACCCCTAACCCAAGACTCCCAGACCATCCACCAGTATCTGCAGAAGAATAATCTCCAGCTTTCCATTGCAAAGACAGTACCTTTGGGCTCTTCCATCAACTTGGAGAACACAACTCTACCTGCTCAGGTTTCTGCTACATATCTTGGCTTTCCTTTCCTTCCTACTGGACTAGACTCTGGAGCACACCTGAAGAAGAGAATTATCCTGGCAAGACAGGCACTCCACAAGCTACTGGCTGTTACTCCTCCTACAACTTCAGCTCCCAGCTGCCTCCTTCTACTCAAGCAGTTTGTCTTCCCTGTCCTGGAATTTGGCTTACCACTTCTCTCTCTTACTGCCAGAGACTGCACTAAGCTTGACAAGTTTGCAGTATGGTGCATTACCTCCTTGGTGCCTCATTTGCCTGAATGCCCCTACAGACATGCTATTCTTGGTGCTTTTGGGTTTATGCCCTATAAGATCAGACTTCTCTACCTTAGAACCAGATTATACCTCAGACTTCACAACTGCAACAACCCACTGATTAAGGCCTGGAAGAGAACACACCACACTACACCTGACTCCTGCTGGAGAACTATACTTGGAGATCCTGAAGTCAAGAAGTTTGCTGAATTTATTCTGCAGTCAGAAAAGCCCAAGCTGGCCTACCTGAAGTACTTGACAGACCTTTGGCAGCAATATCTGCAGCAGCACTCTCCCTTTATGATGAATATCAATCCTTATCACATTCCCCTCATTAATGTTGTTCACAAGTCATTCTTACCTCTCTTGCTACCCCCCTTCCCACTGAACAGTGTGTTTAGCACTGAAGAACTATCATCACTTCTTATTAACTTACCTACAAATTCCCCTCAGCTACACACTCTTGTATCAACGCTACAACAGTAGCGCTGGCTTCTTTGTTTCAACTGAAATAAAGATTTCACCTGTTGGTGACTGTCTCCCCCCTAACCCTTATTAACACCCTTTTATTTTATTAAAATGCAAAACTACATTGGCAAAATTATTTGGTTTCTGTAATCGTCAATTCTTGTTCCGTCTCTTGGCTGTGCGACTGTTTCTCTACCTGATCTAAGAAGTGATGCAATTGACTATCACTTAATTTATCAGTCTCTGCCTGATTCTCCTTCATACGCTTATAATCAAAATAAGCCACTTGGAGTACTTTATAGTGAGGCAAAGAAGAACTAAGCTGAAGTTTGTTTTGGAACTGCTCAATCGCATTGGTTTGTTTTCTCCTCAGGACAACTGAGTCATCTGCCAATTTTTTCCGAGTTTTCTCCAGGTGTTTGGGACTTCCAAAGGTACCACTACCAGAACTGGTAATTGTACTGCTTTTCTTGCCGCAATCTTTGTCTATAATAGATTCTTGGTCTTCCTTTGGAGCGCAAGGACTGCTATGGTAGAGGCAGCTTCCTCTTTTGGTCTTGATCCCCAAGTAGCGGTCCTTAAGCTTTCCCCTCATGACTTGTTTATTGTCCGTGTTGGTGCTCTACTCGGTGGAGTGTCAGTGAGTGCTGTTTAACTACTAGTTGTTCTCTTCTGTCCTGTAGATTTATATTACTTTCATATACACTTACTTCATCACATTTCACTTTTGCCTCTCTTGTGACTGTACTCTGGTTTCATTCCTTGACGGCTAGACAAAACCAAGGCCACTGCATATTGGGTGCGGTGGTTTAGTGATCAAAGAGCAAGCTATTGATGCTAATATTGATTTTGAGCATATTGTCTAGGAATATCTTGGAACCAACTAGAGTAAATAGTTACTCAATAATTCACATAGTACCACTATTTGCGCATCAATACTTGCTAACAACAAAGCAATGCTTTTCTATGATGTTCCATTCCCACACGGCTGTTTGTTGATATTCCGTACAATACACAAGTGAGCGTTTAAAGTAAGCATCCACACTACTTTCTGGGGGTATGGTTACCGCGCACTATAAAAGTGCGTTAGGGACTCATGTAAAACTATCATGATGAAAAATAAAAGCACTTTATTACCGCGCGGCTGATGATTGATAACTCCCGCTAGACACAAGTAAACGTAGCAAGTGGGTATCCTTAAAACCTGTTGGGGTATGGTTACCGCGCACTATGAAAGTGCGTTAAGGACTCATGTAAAACTATCATGATGAAAAATAAAAGCACTTTATTACCGCGCGGCTGATGATTGATAACTCCCGCTAGACACAAGTAAACGTAGCAAGTGGGTATCCTTAAAACCTGTTGGGGTATGGTTACCGCGCACTATGAAAGTGCGTTAGGGATTCATACAAAACTAGCATGATGAAAAATAAAAGCATTTCAGTATTGCGTGGCTGATGATTGATGGCTCCCGCTAGACACAAGTAGACGTAGCTAGTGGACATCCTTAAAACCTGTTGGGGTATGGCTACTGCGTACTTTCAAAGTACGTTAGGAACTCATGTAAAACTATCATGATGAAAAATTAAAGCACTTTTGTACCACGTGGCTAAGTTTTACAATTCCCGCGGGATACATGTGCGCATAGAACATAAGTAGTAGTTGCGATGGTGTCCAATAAAGTTTCTATTATAGCCATAATATATATTGAACTTTTGGATACACTTTATATTTGGTAAAAGCAATCGGGTTACAGAAAATGTGTATTGGCCATGAATTTTTTTATCATATTAGGGCCGCGCAATTTATGGTGCCCAAAGCTTATCAAAATATGGGATTGTGGTCAGATTGGGATGAATCCCATTAATTATTAGATATATATTAAAAATAACAATTTATTAATTAAATAGTCATCAAGACTTATACAGAGCGTATGGACAGTATAGGGAGACAAATATTGGCCCAGACATGCCCACCATATGAGCAGACAATGTGCCAATTGTAGGGTAAAAATATTTATGGTTAGGGTGATAAGGGTTAGGAGGAGGAATTCTAACCCTAAGGGACCAGAACCAAGAATGAGAGAAAAGTAATCCAACAGGAATTTAAAGAGTATAAGAGCAGTATGGGGGATTGCATCCCCCAAACCCCCTGCTTTTTTATTCTCTAGGGGACTGCGTCCCCCAGACCCCCTGCTCTTCTAACCTTTTCCTAGCCCTTACTATAACACCTACACCCTACCTCTTTAAATTAGTCAACGATTTGATTTTTGATTGAATCTGACTCCGAATCCATCCATCCATCCATTAAATCACCTTTACTAACTATTTTTATTTTTTCCTAGGATCTGACCTTGCGATCGTAAAAAGCAGTCACAGTGCGCAACCCTAACCCTAATTTTGATCCCGCCCATCAAAATCACCCAAAAATCTCAAAAATTGAAATTTGAAGCTGAACTCTGGATATGCCACCAAAACCTCAACAGGAGCCCACTACACCTGAAAGGAAGGTTCTTGATTGCTTTGACAAGTCTGTCAAGAAGATTTCTTGCCCCAACTGTGGAAACAAAGGAACTATCAGAAGGAATGGAAGAGCTGGCAGACTCAGGAAGCTTACTTTTCTCTGCAAATGCACCAGGAATATTGGTATCACTCTGATGGAAGACATGCTTGGCAAGCTGAAGACTCCCTCTCCTGAAGCACTCTCTCCTGCCCAGTTTCTGAACAGGCTTGCCTCCCCTGCTGCTGCTTCACCAACAAGAATTGCCTCTGTTACTGCCTTGGATACTCCTTCTCCTCCTGCCAGGATATCTCCTTTTGTGCCTGAATCTGCCAGTCCACTTTCCTTGCCTCCAAAGAAGCCCACTGTCAATGGACTCTATTCCTGCCACTGCTCTCCCAGATGCCAGCACTTCTACTGATGCATTTCTTCAGAGATTCCTTGCAATTGAGAAGAGAATTGCTGATTTAGAGGCTGCCAATACTGCCCTGGCTATTGAAAACAAGAGACTGGATGCCCAATGCAAGAAGCTCAAGAATGAAGCCAATACTGCCCTGAAAACTGCCAGAGATGCCTTGCAAAAAGCTTCCTTGGAGTGCCACTGCCTTACCACTACTGCTCAGCCCCAGCCTCCTGCTTCTGTTCCTGTTCAAGAGCAAGATCCTGTTCCACAGAAAAGCTACTCCAGTGTTTTACAGAACAACTGGATAGTGAACTCTGTTCCTCCCAGAAAACCTGCTTCCACTGCCTTCTCCCAGGTGACCTCAGTTCCTGCTTCAGTCTCTGCCTCTCCACCTGCACCAGCTGCCACCACCTCTACAGTCACCTCAGCTATACCTCAGACTTATGCAGGCAAGGTTCTAGCAAGAATTATCAGCACATCCAGCTCCAGTACTATTCAGCAAGACACATCAAGAAAACCCTCTACTGAGAATGTGGACTCCAATCTGACTACTGCAGCTCCATTGCAACACAGAAGGACTTACAAGCCCCCAGCAAACCTACCACCAGCTTCTACCTGGACTGTGGTGTACTTGAAGCAAGTTCCCTGGACTCCCATTTCCAACATCAGGAAAGCACTCAAGGCATGCAATATTCAGCTCTCAAGAATTGTCAACCTGGCCTGGAGAAAAGGGAAGATTCTGGAGGTTATCCTAGACCAAAACATTGCTGACCCATTTGTTGCCTTTGTGGAGAAGAACCTTAACTGGCTGAAAACTGACTTCAAGATAGTGCCTGAAGAATCTGAATCATCTGACTCTCTACTGTTCAACAAGCCTCCAGCCCATGTTGCCATTCTGTCTTTCTTTGCTGCCATCAAGAGACAAGCCCCCTCCTATGATGTGGCATACTTCCTCAAGAATCATGCCATTTCCCTCCTTGCTGACTTAAGTGATGCACCATTTGAAGAGCTCTGGGACTCTGCAGGTCACATTATCAATGCTGCCTCTGAAGAAGCTACAACCTCTGCCTGACTACCTGAAGTTCTGTTGCTTAACTGCAACAGCATACAGCCATCAAGACCAACTCTAGAGAGACTTCTTTCAAGATTTTCCCTCCTGTGTTTGATTGATGTCCAGCTACCCTCTATACTTTTGACTAATCTATATTGCTTTTCTACTCCTAGAACAAAGAATACCTCCTCTATCTGCTTCATCTCTTCTACCATCAATACTCCTCAGCTCTGTGTTCCTCTTTACTCCCCTTACTGTGCTGCTCTCCAGTTGCCAACTATCAGTCTGGTGCTCTGCTATCTGCCTCCAAGTCTTGCCCTTCAGGAAGTGCAAGTTATATGCCAGAAAGTTCAGCAATACCAGCAATCTATATCAACACCTGTTATCTTGCTTGGAGATCTCAACATTCCCCATCCTGAGAACAAGACTACTCTGACTGCAAGAATGAAGCCAAGGTCTACATTCCTACTGAACTTCCTGAGAGAAAGCCATCTGCTAGCACTAGGTGCTCAATCTGAGAAAAGATGTGTTGACTGGATCTGCCCTTCTGCTGCTGCCCTCTACTTTGTGAATGAAGTTAAGCAATTCTCTGGAGCTGAGCTAGGATCCTTGAGAGCCTCTGACCACCCAGCCTGGTCCCTTTCTATGCAACCAGTTGTGAAGAAGAAGCTGCCAAAACTTACTGTGCTCACCCACAAAGCTACCAAGAATCAGAAGAAAGACTTTGGGAACTACTTGAAGCTTGCCAGTTTGCTACTTTCTCTGCCAGATGATCTCAACTTTGCCTGGCTCTTTGTGAAGCATCTGATTCTGGTGTCTGCCTCCCTCTCACTGCCATGCAAGACTACTGCTGTTACCTCAAGAAAATGGGAATCCATTGTTTCAGCCCTGCAACAAAGCTACCTGAGTTTCCCTAACCCAAAAACAGAGAAACTCCTCCTGACAGCAATACACCACTCCAAGGCAATTCACCACACTCTGCATACTCAGCTCTGGGATCATATTATGAGTTCATTGCCTCTGCAATCTTCCAACTCTATAACAAGAACAGTATCAAGACTCTACAGGGCAATGAGGCCCTCTTCCAGGAAGTTACCTTCAACAGAACAGCTGGCTAACATCTTCTTCTCTACAAAGCAGTACTCAACTCCTGGCTTTCATCCTGACTTCAAGACTCTGCCCATCCCACTTGCACTTGATCAAAGGAGAATCCATAATGTGCTCAAGAGGCTTCCCAACTCTACTGCTCCAGGTGTGGACACAATCTCTTATGAGCTTCTGAAGACTAGTACCAAGGCCATGTCTGCACTTCTGCTTCCACTGTTTCAGCAATGCTCAGCCCAGCTTTCTACTCCTGAGGAATGGTCCTTTGCAAATGTTCTGCCACTGTACAAGGGTAAAGGAAAGCACCTGGATCCTAGCTCCTACAGGCCAATATCTCTGCTGCCCACCTGCAGAAAGGTGTTTGAGCTTCTGCTTGCTCAGGAGCTCTACTCTGACTCCCTCAAGTTTCATCCTGCACAGTTTGGCTTTGTTCCTGGCCTCTCCTTGGAATATGCAGTCATACTTAGCCAAGATCACTCTCTCCAATGCAAGTATCCCTCTGTTCTGTTTGATATTACTAAGGCCTTTGATTCAGTTGACAGAAATCTGCTTTGGTCCAAGTTGCAATGCTTCTCCAGTACCTCTCTCACCCTCCTTGTCAGGTCTCTGTTTCTGGATCCACAAGCAAGAATTCTGCACCCAAGTGAGCAATCAGCTGTGTTCTCAGTTCCTAATGGAGTGGTTCAAGGCTCTGTGCTTGGTCCTATACTGTTTGCCATCTTCCTGAATGATTTCCCAAGACTCTCAGCTGACTGCCTGGTTACTCTCTTTGCTGATGACATCAGAATATCCTCCTCCAATGTGCAACAAGACTCCCAGACCATCCACCAGTATCTGCAGAAGAATAATCTCCAGCTTTCCATTGCAAAGACAGTACCTTTGGGCACTCCCATCAACTTGGAGAACTCCACTCTACCTGCTCAGGTTTCTGCTACATATCTTGGCTTTCCTTTCCTTCCTACTGGACTAGACTCTGGAGCACATCTGAGGAAGAGAATTATCCTGGCAAGACAGGCACTCCACAAGCTACTGGCTGTTACTCCTCCTACAACTTCAGCTCCCAGCTGCCTCCTTCTACTCAAGCAGTTTGTCTTCCCTGTCCTGGAATTTGGCTTACCACTTCTCTCTCTTACTGCCAGAGACTGCACTAAGCTTGACAAGTTTGCAGTATGGTGCATTACCTCCTTGGTGCCTCATTTGCCTGAATGCCCCTACAGACATGCTATTCTTGGTGCTTTTGGGTTTATGCCCTATAAGATCAGACTTCTCTACCTTAGAACCAGATTATACCCAGACTTCACAACTGCAACAACCCACTGATTAAGGCCTGGAAGAGAACACACCACACTACACCTGACTCCTGCTGGAGAACTATACTTGGAGATCCTGAAGTCAAGAAGTTTGCTGAATTTATTCTGCAGTCAGAAAAGCCCAAGCTGGCCTACCTGAAGTACTTGACAGACCTTTGGCAGCAATATCTGCAGCAGCACACTCCCTTTATGATGAATATCAATCCTTATCACATTCCCCTCATTAATGTTGTTCACAAGTCATTCTTACCTCTCTTGCTACCCCCCTTCCCACTGAACAGTGTCTTGAGCACTGAAGAACTATCATCACTTCTTATTAACTTACCTACAAATTCCCCTCAGCTACACACTCTTGTATCAAAGCTACAACAGTAGCGCTGGCTTCTTTGTTTCAACTGAAATAAAGATTTCACCTGTTGGTGACTGTCTCCCCCCTAACCCTTCTCCCATTCTACTCTATCTGTGCCCAACAATTGACTACCCCAAAGGCCTGGTTACAGGCAAATGTAATACCCTTATACAAAGGGAAGGGGAAACACTCACTCCCAGGTTCTTACCAGCCAGTTTCACTCCTACCAACCTGCCGGAAAATCTTTGAGCTTATAATAGCAAGATCCTTGCAATCTCAACTATATC
Organism: Basidiobolus meristosporus CBS 931.73; assembly: GCA_002104905.1. Lineage (NCBI taxonomy): Eukaryota > Fungi > Basidiobolomycota > Basidiobolomycetes > Basidiobolales > Basidiobolaceae > Basidiobolus > Basidiobolus meristosporus. Next base: position 44,132 of record MCFE01000612.1, on the reverse strand, counting down.
CATTCCATCCTTCTCAGTTTGGCTTCTTGCCCAAACTCTCCTTGGATATGGCTGTGGTGCTAAGCCATGATCATTCACTTCAATTCTCATTGCCAACCATTCTGTTTGACATTACTAAAGCCTTTGACTCTGTGGACAGAGCTCTGCTTTGGAGAAAGCTATTAGCAGTTACCACACTACCAATGACCCTTCTTGTACGTTCTCTATTTTGTGAGAACTCAGCCAAAATTTTGCATCCAAGTTGTACATCAGAGACTTATGAGGTTCCAAATGGAGTAGTCCAAGGATCTGTACTAGGTCCCTTATTATTTGTGATATTCCTACATGACTTTCCTTTATTTCCAAAAGGCCCCTCACCAGACTCTCCCTATCCACTACTAACTCTCTATGCAGATGATATCAAGATTGCTACTCCTAATCCCATAGCAGACACTGCCATCATTGAGAAGTACTTGGCTGCCAACAACCTCTCACTCTCAATTTCCAAGACAGTCCCAATTGGATGCACTACAACTATACAGAACACTAGCATTCTGCCACAACAAACTGCAATATATCTAGGTCTGCCGTTTTGTCAACATGGGATTGACACAAAGCTCCACCTGAATAATAGGATCCGTCTTGCCCAACAGGCTCTCAAAAAGCTTCTAGTAGTAGTCACTCCAGACACTCCAATTCAAAAGATCCCTATACTTCTGAAGCAGTATGTACTGCCAGTACTTGAATTTGGTCTCCACATTATACCCCTTACCTCCAGAGAACTTCACCGCCTGGATAAATTTCTCCATCAGTGTATCAGATCCTTGGTACCTTATCTTCCAGTATCTCCCTATATCCATGCAACTAATGGAGCCTTTGGGTTCTACCCATACCAAATCCGAATGATCTATCTCCGGGCTTCCTTCCTAGTCAAACTTCAGAAATCACATAACCCCTCCATCAAACAATGGCTTCAATCTAACTCCTCCCTGAAATCTTCTTGCTGGCACACCCTGGTTGGCTCTGCTGTAGTAACCGAGCTTGCTTCAAAACTTCAAAAAGCTGAGAAACCAAGACTACTGGCTCAGGACCATCTAAGATCTATGTGGCAGAGCTACTTACAAGTCCACACACCTTTCCTACTACACCTAATCCCAGGCTGGGTTCCAGCCTTGGATTATATTGATCAGAAACATCTACAATTTGTACTTCCCCCAAAACCCCTGAATTTTATATTTACCCCTGATGAGCTTTACTTTATTGAAACAAACATTAGAGATGAAACAAAACATAGATTAGATTACTTATTAGAGAGGTTCTAGACCTCTTAATTGGCTTCTTTATTTGTACTTAGATTAGTTCTTAACTCAAATAAAGATTTCACCAACTTGGTGACTTTCCCTCCCCCTAAATTGATGTGTGCTCATTGGGAGATGGCTTGATCAACCATTGGGCAAAGTGAAGGCTCTGATTGGCTGAAATCCTTGAAATGCTAATTGGTCAGATTTGCCTAGTAAATTTGGCCAGTGATCGCCCAGAAATTCATCTCAGTTCCCCCAGTCTACTGGCCATTCCGGCCACAATTCAGCTACCGCAAACCAGTATAACTTAGCTCAGATATATTCAGATTCTCACTTCTCAGGCCTGGCTTTCCAGGAAACCTCTCTCAGACCTAGCTAACTAGGAAATATAGTACCACTCAGCTTCTCAACTCTCAGACCTGGCTTACCAGGAAGATATCTCTCAGACCTAGCTTTCTAGGAATTACTTCAGATTAACTTGGCTTCTTTAGATACTTGTCATAAGTAAATAAAGATTTCACCACTTGGTGACTTTCCTCCCCCTAACCCTTCCCTCCCCCCCTAACCCAGTAGTGCTACGTATGATTGGCCATTGAGGGTGAGTGGCACTTCTATGGCTTTGAGCTGTGTGATTGGTTGCTTTTTTTCTTGAACAGTTGCAATTTTAGCCCAAAACTCAAAGAGGTTGTGATAATCTTGAACTGTAAGTTCTTCATATGCTTCTTCATACCCCATTGTATCATTGGCTGAATGATCATCAAGGATCTGGGTAATTTTGGCTGATGGTGTGGAGTTCTTCTCAGGACAGGCAGGTGATCTATGTCCCATATTTCCACATTTAAAGTACTTGTCATCAGCATATCAATTATCAGTTTTAGTGTTTTGCTGCTTTTCTGAGGTGTTTCCTGACTTGTTTGACTGCTTGGTGATGCCTTTGCATTCACTGGTAGAATGATAGCATTTTCCATGAAGCTCACAGTGCTTGGTAGCGGTTGACTGCTTCTTGGTCCCATGACTGGTCTCTTTTCTGGCTGTTGTGGGATCTTGGGTTGAGTTGCCTGAAGTCTGGCTAACTGCTGCAGTCAAGGTGATTGCCAGTGTACATATCTCTGAGATCTGGTCATAGGTATGTGCAGGGTTGCATGCTTTGACAATAGCAATATTGCTCTGTAGCTGGTGTGAAAAGTTTGAAAGAAAATGAGCAGTAAGCAATGAATTATCATCACTAACTCCAGCTAATCTCATTTGTCTTTGGAATCTATCACAGAAGTGTTGCACAGATTCACCTTTTTGCATTTTAGTTTTCCATAAGTCGCAGTTCAGATGTGCTGTCTTGAGAGGACCTTCAGAAATGGCTGCAAAAGAGGTTTTGGGCAATTTTCCACGTACTATTGGAAGGAATGTTCACTTCAACCCAGTCAGCATCTTGCATTGTGAGACAGAGAGGCAGAAGTCTAGCCCAGTTGGTGTCAGGGTCTAGCTGGTGTGCAGCTAAGATGTGACTAAACTTGTAAAGAAACTCAGTTAGATTCTTGATGGCATTGGTGCCTTCAGCATAAACAGGCAAGGATCTTGGGACAACCACCAGGGGCAGGTCTACAAGGAGATGTAGATCTGGAGGATTCAAAGGCATGACTTCTTGGTGGCTGATGCAGAGCAAGGCTTGGCGGATTTTCAATGCTGTCAGTTACTATGGCAATATTCTCCAGTGCTTCCTTAGTTATTCCAGTTTCATCTTGGTAACCGGATATAACTTCAAGGAGTTCATCTCTACGGTGATTATCAGATCTTGTTTTGGCAAGCTTTGAGTGCTCAAGCATCATGGTGTTTCTTTCAAGCATGATGTTTTCAAGCTGTTCAGTAAGTTCTTCCTGATTTCTTCTGGCTTCTTCCAACATGGAAAGGTTTGGATTGCTTGCTGCTGAGGACATCTTCTAATTGGCTGAATGTAATGGAATTCAACGAAAAAAATGGTGTATCCAAGAGAAAGTGTAATAAAACTCTTGAATGGTTCAACTGAACCAAAGGGACAATTAAGTGCAGAATCTTAAAATTATCAGAGAGTGGCGGAAATATTAGCAGAAAGATTCTGATCTAATATTGGTCTTGGATATAGCTGGGTTGGCTATAAAGACAATGATATTTGTTTGCTAGGCAGGCTAGGCTTGGTGTTCTTTGGAGTGCTAGATATACTAGGCTTGGATAGAAACTAGAATGGAATTGCTGGATTCTTATTTTTGCTGAGACAGAATCTAAATTTTGTTGAGACACACACTAAACCAAAAGGTTCAGTACACTTTATTTATACTTTTCTGATCAAGTTGAATTAGTAAGCGCCAAGGGACTGGATTGATTGAAATCAATTTGGGTGTTCATAGGTGCATAAGATAAATGAAAATTACATCATCAATCAACTGATATCTTGGCAACTGCACAGTGGTTGGATAGATCTCAGATGACTAATCACCTGGGAAGGCTTGGCAGATAGGTTGATAACGTAATGACCATTTGAAAATAGATCAGGTGTGATAGCTAAAAATAGATTCTGAGGTGGGATAAAATAAACTGTAACTGGGATTTGTTATGTTTGGGTTAGGGAAAATCAGTTAGGGTGCTAGATTTTCAAACGGAGTAAAATTGGCTAAGTTTTAAATGTTGATGCACAACAGTACCAAGGCCATGTCTGCACTTCTGCTTCCACTGTTTCAGCTATGCTCAGCCCAGCTTTCTACTCCTGAGGAATGGTCCTTTGCAAATTTTCTGCCACTGTACAAGGGCAAAGGAAAGCACCTGGATCCTAGCTCCTACAGGCCAATATCTCTGCTGCCTACCTGCAGAAAGGTGCTTGAGCTTCTGCTTGCTCAGGAGCTCTACTCTGACTCCCTCAAGTTTCACCCTGCACAGTTTGGCTTTGTTCCTGGCCTCTCCTTGGAATATGCAGTCATACTTAGCCAAGATCACTCTCTCCAGTGCAAGTATCCCTCTGTTCTGTTTGATATTACTAAGGCCTTTAATTCAGTTAACAGAAATCTGCTTTGGTCCAAGTTGCAATGCTTCTCCAGTACCTCTCTCACCCTCCTGGTCAGGTCTCTGTTTCTGGATCCACAAGCAAGAATTCTGCACCCAAGTGAGCAATCACAAGTGCTCTCAGTCCTAATGGAGTGGTTCAAGGCTCTGTGCTTGGTCCTATACTGCTCTCCATCTTCCTGAATGATTTCCCAAGACTCTCAGCTGACTGCCTGGTTACTCTCTTTGCTGATGATATCAGAATATCCTCCTCCAATGTGCAACAAGACTCCCAGACCATCCACCAGTATCTGCAGAAGAATAATCTCCAGCTTTCCATTGCAAAGACAGTACCTTTGGGCACTCCCGTAAACCTGGAGAACTCCACTCTACCTGCTTGGGCTTCTGCTACATATCTTGGCTTTCCTTTCCTTCCTACTGGACTAGACTCCGGAGCACACCTGAAGAAGAGAATTATCCTGGCAAGACAGGCACTCCACAAGCTACTGGCTGTTACTCCTCCTGCAACTTCAGCTCCCAGCTGCCTTCTTCTACTCAAGCAGTTTGTCTTCCCTGTCCTGGAATTTGGCCTACCACTTCTCTCTCTTACTTCTAGAGACTGCACTAAGCTTGACAAGTTTGCAGTATGGTGCATTACCTCCTTGGTGCCTCATTTGCCTGAATGCCCCTACAGACATGCTATTCTTGGTGCTTTTGGGTTTATGCCCTATAAGATCAGACTTCTCTACCTTAGAACCAGATTATATCTCAGACTTCACAACTGCAACAAACCACTGATTAAGGCCTGGCAGAGAACACACCACACTACACCTGACTCCTGCTGGAGAACTATACTTGGAGATCCTGAAGTCAAGAAGTTTGCTCATTATATTCTGCAGTCAGAAAAACCAAAGCTGGCCTACCTGAATTACTTGACAGACCTTTGGCAGCAATATCTGCAGCAACACACTCCCTTTATGATGAATATCAATCCTTATCACATTCCCCTCATTAATGTTGTTCACAAGTCATTTTTACCTCTCTTGCTACCCCCCTTCCCACTGAACAGTGTCTTGAGCACTGAAGAACTATCATCACTTCTTATTAACTTACCTACAAATTCCCCTCAGCTACACACTCTTGTATCAAAGCTACAACAGTAGCGCTGGCTTCTTTGTTTCAACTGAAATAAAGATTTTGCCTGTTGGTGACTGTCTCCCCCCTAACCCTGAGATTTGGATTACTTGCTGCTGAGGACATATTGTAATGCGGTTGAATGTAATGGAATTCAACAAAAAAATGTTGTATCCAAGAGAGAAGTGTAATACAACTCTTGAATGAGTCAACTGAACTTAAGTGATAACTGAGTGCAGAATCTTAGAATTGTCAAGGGTGACAAAATATTAGCAGAGAAGTTCTGGTCTAATATTGGTTTTGTATATAGTTGAGTTGGGCTATAAAGGCAACAGAGTTGGGTTGCTATACAGGCTAGGCTTGGTGCTCTTGAGAGTACTAGATGTGCTAGGCTAGGGTGGAAACTAGAATGGAATTGTTGAATTCTTAATTTTGCTGAGGCACAATTTTAATTTTGTTGAGACACACACTAAACCAAAAGGTTCAGTAAACTTTATTTATACTTTTCTGATTGAGTTGCATTAGTAAGCACCAAGAGACTGGGCTAATTGAAATCTGTTGGGGTGTTGATAGGTGCATAAGATAAATGAAAAATTGCATCATTAATCAGCTGATGTCTTGGCAACTGCTAAGTGGTTGGATAAATCTCAGATGACTAATCACTTGGAAGGGCTTAGCAGATCAGTTGAGGACATAATGACCACATGAAAATTGATCAGGTGTGACAGCTAAAAATAGATTCTGAGAAGTGATAAAATAAACCATAACAGGGATTAGTTATGTTTGGGTTAGGGAAAATCAGTTAGGGTACTAGATTTTCTAATGGAGTGAAATTGGCCAAGTTTTAAATGTTGATGCACAACAGTACTCTCCTAACACTTCTTTTGGCTCTAGAGTGATTCCCACTAGGCAGCATACACAAATAGTCCACCTGTGTCAATGGATCCACAATCATCACTTTCCTACTCTCCCCTTGACCATAATCTATATAAATAAAAGGATGAGAACATATATAGCCATATTTTGCTTCAAATACAAACCCACAAAACATATAGAGAAGCAACATTGTACAAAATGGCATTCCATCTATCAAGCAAATTTATTTATGGATTAAATAGACTTTAAATACATGATCATTCTACTATAGCGCTATGAGTTACTGACAATCACCATTACCGTTGCCGGCACCATTCCCATTAGCACTTCCAGAGCCATTGCCTCCGTTTCCGTTTCCATCATTTTGAGAATTATAAACACCGGCTCCGTTACCACCATTGTCATTGCCGCCTCTAGTGACATCATTTCCATTACCACCGCTGCCGTTTCCAGAGCCATAAGTACCAGCGCCGTTACCACCGTTTCCATTTCCTCCATTACCGTTGCCGTCTCGACTTCCTCCATTTCCATTACCGCCGTTGCCGTTTCCAGAGTCATAAGCACCAACATTGTTATCAGCGTTGTTACCACCGTTGCCAATACCTCCATTACCATTGCCGTTACCATCGTTTCCGTTTCCACCATTGCTAGAGTCATATGTACCGGCTCCGTTGCCTCCATTGCCATTTCCATTACCGCCGTTGCCATTGCCTCCATTACCATCTCCATTGCCGTTACCGCCATTTCCGTTTCCACCATCGCCAGAGTCGTATGCACCGGCTCCGTTGCCACCGTTTCCATTGCCGTCTCCATTTCCATTACCGCCGTTGCCACTGCCATCACCATTGCCTTCATTGCCGTTACCGCCATTTCCATTTCCACCATTACCAGAGTCGTAAGCACCAGCTCCGTTGCCACTGTTCTCATTTCCTCCATTACCATTGCCATTTCCATTTCCATTACCGCCGTTGCCGTTTCCAGAGTCGTAAGCACCGGCTCCGTTACCACCGTTGCCATTCCCATCACCATTGCCTCCATTGCCGTTACCGCCGTTTCCGTTTCCACCATTACCAGAGCCATTTGCACCGGCTCCATTGCCTCCATTACCATTGCCATCTCCATTTCCTCCATTTCCATTACCGCCGTTACCGTTTCCAGAGTCGTAAGCACCGGCTCCGTTACCACCGTTGCCACTGCCATCACCATTACCTCCATTGCCGCTACCGCCATTTCCGTTTCCACCATTGCCAGAGCCATATGCACCGGCTCCATTGCCTCCATTACCATTGTCATCTCCATCTCCTCCACTTCCATTACCGCCGTTGCCGTTTCCAGAGTCGTAAGCACCGGCCCCGTTACCACCGTTGCCATTCCCATCACCATTGCCTCCATTGCCGTTACCGCCATTTCCATTTCCACCATTACCAGAGTCGTAAGCACCAGCTCCGTTGCCACTGTTCTCATTGCCTCCATTACCATTGCCATCTCCATTTCCTCCATTTCCATTACCGCCGTTACCGTTTCCAGAGTCGTAAGCACCGGCCCCGTTACCACCGTTGCCACTGCCATCACCATTACCTCCATTGCCGCTACCGCCATTTCCGTTTCCTCCATTGCCAGAGCCATATGCACCGGCTCCATTGCCTCCATTACCATTGTCATCTCCATCTCCTCCATTTCCATTACCGCCGTTGCCGTTTCCAGGGCCATAAGCACCGGCCCCGTTGTCACTGCCATCACCGTTGCCTCCATTGCCGTTACCGCCATTTCCGTTGCCACCATTGCCAGAGTCATATGCACCGCCTCCGTTGCCACCATTTCCATTGCCATCTCCATTTCCTCTATTTCCATTACCGCCGTTACCGTTTCCAGAGTCGTAAGCACCGGCCCCATTACCACCGTTGCCACTGCCATCACCATTGCCTCCATTACCGTTACTGCCGCTTCCGTTATCACCATTTCCAGGGCCATAAGCACCGGCCCCGTTGCCACTGCCATCATCATTGCCTCCATTGCCGTTACCGCCACTTCCGTTATCACCATTTCCGGGGCCATAAGCGCCAGCTCCGCTACCACCACTTTCATTCCCTCCGTCGAATAGATCGGTCACGTCGTAAGTTCCACCACTTCTTGCCTGTAGTCTTCTATCGAAAGCTGCGGCGTTGATTGCAGCCAAACCAGAGAGGAAGCACAAGATTCTGGGTGCGGAGAATTTCATTTTGTTGTTGAGAGAGATATACTGCCAAGTGAGTGTCTTGATCAATTTATACTCACCTCGGAGGAAAGTATGGGGTACCCCACACCCTCCCTTACTGCCCCTTTTTCACTCCAGTGGTGTCTCAGTAAGCCAAGGCACATCTTGATGAATATGAAATCTGTCTATTGTGTGGACTCAACCTTATTCCCCCGCATTCTTCATACCTGCCTCCATGTACTTAGATGCATATTTCCCATTGTAACATGCTGCAGCAAACCTTCCGTTGACAGAAAGAAATCCCGCACGTGACCAATTTCAATACACACCCTATCTAGATGGAGTGAAGTAGGAAAGGAACGGTTGTCCAACCGCATGTGCCACTGCTTGTTGTTAGGTTTGTTTACAAGGATCTTCTCGGCGAGTAAATATCGTATCATGTGTGATCCTTCTGCCATCAAAACTCAAACTCCACCGACACCCATTCAGCACACAACATAGAACACTCGCAAAGCAGCCTCATACAAAATCAAGCTCACCTCTCCCTCACCACTTGGATCACGTAACTACTGACGACAGCCCAAACCAGAAGCTACAATCGGATTTCCCCTCAAGTAAGGGAAACCAGCTGTTTAAGAGCGTGATACATGTTTCAGGGTTAAATCATTTGCCTATTTTCAAGCCAAGAAGAGGTGCTCTCCTTCGTACGTTATCTTGATGAACACGTGTACTTATACAAGGTGACGGTTGCTACCAGAGAGGACTCAATTCTAATTAACTGTGCCTGGAGGTTTGAAAGGTGGGAAGATGTTGGACACCATTCAAAATGTGGCGCCATCATTCAGACGATCCACGAGCTTGCTACCTCAAGAATGATTAACCAAATCTGGGAATTCTTTTGGCATGCAAAACGACTCGCTGGTCAACATTATTTACTCAGATCTAGGGGCATTTTCAAGGAGCAATGCTTCGAGTGCTGACGTTCCTGGTGGTCGTCGGTGGAGTGTACGCTTGGTCTTCATTTCTGTACTATGCATTCGCCACTTGCCCGATGGTAGGGATGCATAAGACCATGGTTCAACATACGCTAATCGATTTCCTAGAATATGTTACATAAACGTCACCACTTGACTATTTCGTGTCGCTTCCATCGAACCAGATTGATCGAAACAAGGAGCATTTAATTCATGTATACGTGTATCAACATCATCAAATGACAAATAAAGGGGAGATGGTGGAGAGGCTACTGCGCACTGTCTAGGATGTTGTTGGTCATGTCTCTGATCACCTTGAAGCTGATGGTGTACTAATAGAACTTGAACTTGAAGACGAACTCCCGTGCAGCGTGCGCAGCCAGGATAAAGAGAATCAGCAGCTTGGGGAAGAATCTTTCCGACCGGGAGATCACCTTTTCATGCTTCGGCACTTGAAAAACCCCGGAATAGATGGGCTATGGGTTGTGAACCCGGCAAGGCGAGGAAGGCCATACAAACTTACCGGAAGTTTCAAACCCAGCACCCACCAGCGACCATCTCACGACTTCATTGGGGAGGATACAGACTATCTAGAGTTGGTGTTAGGCAGGCTCTGTGTTTCCGGAATGAAGAGTCCTCTTACCAAGATGGGGATCCAGATGGAATGAGCCTTCCATATACATTATTTAAGGTCAACTCTTCAGTTCTAGACTCTAGACTTAATACAAGGCCCTGAAACTTGTCTGCCAGGCTGTTCAGGAGGGTAACTATCACACCCTCATCAGTAGTTTGTACACCCACAAATTCCATCTCATCAACTGGCAGGGTAAATCTGTTAATTAGATTTTTCATTTCTTCTCCTGGGAGCATCTTTTTAGCAAAGAATTTTCATCCAAGATACATTTTCTTAGCTGCTGAACATGGCTGTTAGGTGTCTTCCAATGCCTTCCAGGCATTCTTTGCCATTTTTGCTCTTGAGCATTGAATTACCAATTTTTCTCTAACATTGAGGCAAATGAAGTTAAAGGCACTTTGCTCTTTCTTCTAGTAGTCTAAGTCTTCTTCTCCTACACCTTTTGGAGGGTATTCTTCTCCCATGACAATGTCCCCAAGGCCACTTTTCTGTAGTGGTATCTTCATCTTCACCTTCCAGAATTGGTAGTTGGATCTATCCAACTTTTATGCAGAGGAAGAGATTCCAGTAATAACAGTAGTAGATGTTCCAGAGAGTGACAGCTTGGGGCCCATAACCTGTTGTAAGAGTCTTGGAGATATTGAAAGTGACTGGGAGAATAAGTAGATTTTGTGGTTTACACTTAATGATTTATTGAATGTAAAGTAGTATTTATATTTTTATATAGTCTTGGCATAATTGCCACATAGCATATGTTTGGGAAGGTTCCAAGAACATGTGTGCAAGGTTTGGGGCTGTTTGGACAACTTATTCAATTTTCATGTTCTGTGTACCTGATATTTTGGTGAAAATATTTTAAGTAAATCCCAACAAGGAGTTTGGTTGGCATTCTCTAAGATTTGTAGGTAATGATCCAAGTGACTAAGTTAGGCCAGTATTTAGGTAGAATCACAAACTTTACAACAAACACTTAGGTGCAATTACAATCCTTTAACACTCCCTTTATGATGAGTATTAATCCATATCATATCCCCCTTATCAATGTTGCTGTCAAATTGTTCTTGCCTCTCTTACTGCCCCCCTTCCCATTGAACAGTGTCTTGAGCACTGAAGAGTTATCATTTCTTCTCATTAAGTTACCTATTAATTCCCCCCAGCTCCACAATCTTGTATCAAAGCTACAGCAGTAATGCTGGCTACTCTGTTTTAAATAAAATAAAGATGTCACCTGTTGGTAGCTGTCTCCCCCTCCTTATGTTGTAAAAGTTGGTATTTCCACCTAAATATTCACCTAACTTAGTCACTTAGATCATCACCTTCAAATCCTAGAGAATACTGACCAAAATTCCTTGTCAGGATTTACTTAGAATATTTTCACCAAAATACAAGGTGCCCAGAACATGAAAATTCTCAAAGTTGTCCAAACAGCCCCAAACTTTGCACACATGTTCTTGGGACCTTCCTTAACCTATTCTACATGTTTGTAATGCCAAGACCAGGTAAAAGTATAAATACTACTTTTACATTCAATGAATCATTAAGTGAAAACCACACAGTCTACTTGTTCTCCAAATCACTTCCAATATCTCCAAGACTCTTACAACAGGTTATGAGCCCCAAGCTGTCACTCTCTGCAATGGCTACTACTGCTATTACTGGAATTTTTCCCTCTGCTGAAAAGTTGGATGGCTCTAACTACCAAGTGTGGAAGGTGAAGATGAAGATGCTGCTACAAGAAAGAGGCCTTTGGGATATTGTCATGGGAGAAGAATGCCCTCCTAAAAATGTGGGAGAGGAAGCCTTAAAGTACCAGAAGAAAGAGCAGAGTGCCTTTAACTGCATTTGCCTTAATGTCAAGGACAAATTGCTAATTCAATGCTCAAGAGCAAAAACAGCAAAGAATGCCTGGAAGTCATTAGAGGACACCTACCAGTCATGCTCAGCTGCCAAGAAAATGTATCTGAGACAAAAATTCTTTACTACAAAGATGCAGCCAGGAGAAGAAATGAAAAATCTAATTAACAGAATTACCCTGCTGGGAGATGAGATGGAATCTGTGGGTGTACCAACTACTGATGAGAATGTGATAGTTACCATCCTGAATAGCCTGACAGACAAGTTTCAGGGCCTTGTATCAGCTGTAGAGTCCAGAACTGAAGATTTGACCTTAAATTATGTATATGGAAGGCTCCTGGATGAAGAATTAAGAAAAACAAGCGCCAATAAGAAGGAAGAAGAAAATACTTTAATAAGCAATGATAACCAACAAAGGAGGTACCCAAGACCCTACAAAGGCAACAGCAACTTGTTTTGTAACTACTGCAAAAGGAAAAGAAACACATCAGACCGGTGTCTCAAAATGAAAGATAATCAGCAAAAGAAGCCTGAATAGGGAAATGCTGCAACAACTGAAGATAGACTATTCATATCTGCACTAAATATGACAACAAACAAGGATTCTCAGACGTGGTATATTGACTCTGAAGCTTCTCAACACTTTACACACCAAAAAGAACTTTTTACCCAATATCAAGAAATTCCAATTAAGAAGGTTTTCTTGGGTGATGATAGAACACTTGATGCAGTGGGAGAAGGAACTATCCAAGTAAACCTAAGAAGCAGTGAAGGAAGCCATACACTGACCTTTAAAGAAGTACTCTATGTACCAGAAATAGCCAAGAACCTACTCTCTGTAAGCAAGGCCACAGCAGAAGGACTCAGTTTCAGTTTTGACAATTCTGGATGCAGGATCACTGATCAAAATGGTGCCCATATTGCTTTGAGCATCAGAGATCAGAATCTATACAAGTTGACTTACATTCCATCATATTTGGAAGCCAAAATCAGTAACTTAAATGAAGAAACACCAATGCTTTGGCACAGGAGATTTGGACACATCAATTTTGATTATTTGCGTAAAATGATCAAAGATCAGCTAGTTTCTGGAGTGAAAATTGATCCCCCAGCTAATTTGTAGCACTGTGAAGCCTGCATACATGGGAAACAAGCCAGACAACTGTTCAAGAGCTCTGGGTTAATCAAAACTAAGAAAAAATTAGATCTGATTCACTCAGATCTGTTTGGACCTATGCAAAATTTATCCTTAGGTGGGATGAAGTATTTAATCACTTTTACTGATGGAGAGAGAAACTGGTGAAAAAATCAGGAAAATACGCTCTGACAATGGTGGAGAATATACCGCAAAACTCTTCATCCACTTCTGCAAAATTCATGGGATAAAGCAAGAGACTACTGCACCATACTCCCCACAGCAAAATGGAGTAGCAGAACAAGCTAACAGATCAATAATTGATATGGCAAGATCTATGATCCATGATCAAAAATTATCCTATGATTTTGGGTGGAATCAGTTGCCACTGCTGTATATCTTAAAAATAGGAGTTATAACAGAATACTTTGTGATTCTACTCCATTTGAAGCATGGTATGGATACAGACCAAATGCAAAACATCTAAGAATATTTGGGTGTACAGCATATGCCAAAAAACTGGCCGGAAATCAGTCAAAATTTGAACCAAAAAGTGTAAAATGCATATTTTTGGGCTACTGCAATGAGAGTAAGGCATACAGACTCTACAATACCAAAGCAAACAAGCTTATCAAGTCCAGGGATGTGTTGTCTGATGAAAATTCAAAATTTTCACAAAAATGACATCAGATGATGACAAAAATTTGATCTTAAGTCCATCAATTGTCAGGATTGAATCAGAGCAAAACAATGAAAATTTTTTCACTCCAGAGGACTCTACAACTGTGGTTCAGCCAGAATCTGTGCCCAGGAATATCTCAGAAGTGATCATTCCAATATCAAGTGCCTTGAGATCCAATTGGACAAGAAATAGCCCAAATTACTAAATCAATGAGGGTACAAACTTAGCCTATGCCTATTCAGTCCATATTGATGAACCCCAGACTGTAAAAGAGGCCCTAAATAACCCTCAGACAAAGTTTTGGAGATCTGCAATGACTGAGGAATATCAGGCCCTGATGGAAAATCAAACTTGTGACTTAGTCAAATTACCAATCAACCAAAAATCACTTGGATGCAGATGGGGCTTCAAGACAAAATACAAGGCTGATGGTACAATTGAAAGATACAAAGCAAGACTTGTGGCCAAAGGATACTCTCAAACAAACGGACTTGACTTTACTGAGACCTTTGCACCGGTAGCCAAGTTTAATTCCATCAGATTAATATTGGCTATTGCAGCCAAATATAAGTTTTTTATTCATCAAATGGATGTAAAAACTGCATTTTTGAATGAAGAACTTGATGAGGATGTGTATATGGACCAGCCTGATGGGTTTGCTGACCAAGATAACCCCCATTTGGTCTGCAAGCTTAAAAAGTCACTATATGGTCTCACACAATCACCAAGAGCCTGGAATTGCAAGATAGATTCTTATTTGGAATCTTTGAGTTTCAAAAGGAGTAATGCTGACTATAGTATATATTATAAGCCAGATAGAGGAAATCCAGTTCTATTAGCTCTATACGTGGATGATCTTATTATAGCCGCCAATAACCTAGAAACATTGGAAGAGACTAAATCCAGCCTATCTAAGGAGTTCAAGATGTCCAATCTAGGAGAACTTAATTACTACTTAGGGATCAAGTTCTCCATAGACAGAAGTACCCAGACTATCACCCTTAACCAATCCAAGTATATTCAAGATATACTAAAGAAGTACCAAATGAAAGACTGTAAACCAGCAGCTACCCCAATGGAGACAAACCTTAACTTGGTCAAAACTCAACCAAATCAAGAGAGCTTGGTGCCATCTGAAAGCCCTGACTTTCCTTATCAATCTATGGTTGGCAGTCTGATGTATATCATGCTTGGAACACGTCCAGATATCTCATATTCAGTGAGAGTTGTCAGCCAACATAATCAGAACTATGGATCTGATCATATTGCAGCAGTTAAGCGGATTTTTAGATGCCTAAAAGGAACTGCTGATATCTGCTTAAGATACACTTATAAGGATTCAGAACAGAATCTTGTGGAATACTCTGATGCTGATTGGGGACAAAATATAGAAGACAGAAGATCCACCACAGGATACACCTTGCTTTACTGTAAAGGAGCAATTTCATGGAATTCAAGAAAGCAACCAACCATAGCACTTTCCACCACAGAGGCAGAGTATATGGCAGCCTGTGAAACTACAAAAGAAGCAATGTGGTTAAGAAAACTTCTTACAGATTTAGGCCTATGTCAAAAAACACCTATTACTTTATATCAAGATAATCAAGGATGTATACAATTAGGTAGAAATCCAACTTTTCATGCTAGAACCAAGCACATAGATATTAGACATCATTTCATACGTGAAGCTATAGAGAATAACTTAGTTAGCTTAGTTTACTGTCCTACAGATGAAATGATTGCAGACATATTTACCAAACCATTAGCTAGAGACAAGTTTGAATATCTTAGGTCAAAATTAGGACTAGTCAGTATGAACATTTAGCTGAGTGGGAGTGTTGTAAAAATTCATATTTCCACCTAAATATTCACCTAACTTAGTCACTTAGATCATCACCTTCAAATCCTGGAGAATACTGACCAAATTCCTTGTTGGGATTTACTTAGAATATTTACCCAGAACATGAAAATTCTCAAAGTTGTCCAAACAGCCCCAAACTTTGCACACATGTTCTTGGGACCTTCCTTAACCTATTCTACGTGTTTGTAATGCCAAGACCAGGTAAAAGTATAAATACTACTTTTACATTCAATAAATCATTAAGTGAAAACCACATAATCTACTTGTTCTCCCAATCACTTCTAATATCTCCAAGACTCTTACAACACCTTAAACAATGATTTCACTCTTTGGTGATTATCATCCCCCTATATTATTATACTTTCTCAGATTTAATAACTTTACTTGCTTCATGTTACCATATTGTGCAATAGCAACCATTCATCCTCAAATTTTTTGGAGGTCAGTCAGCACAAAGTTTGGGTGATGGGCATCTTTGAAGCTGCTGAGAATGAATTAACACTACTACAGCAGAGCATGATTTTCCCCAAGTGACTATAACAGGTTAGTTATACCATTTCTGAAGCTAGAAGCAAGTTAAGAGCACTAACATCAAATGCATGGGCCACTTTCACATGTTTGAAAGTAATAGTCAATTCTGGCCTTTGGAATTTGGTAATCACACATATGGTGTGATCTTATGTAAATATAATGGAATCAGTGGCTTGAGGAAGGAGAACATAAACTGTGTACCAAGCTCCATCCTTTAAACAAATGCCCAAGTAGATATTCAATATTGGAACAATCAGCCAAGTGATTTTGTCTGGGAGAAAGTCTGGATTATCATTAAATCACGTGAAACCATATTGGATTGTTGGCTTCATTGGAAAATTTCCAGTGCTTGGGTTCCTCCACAACCCAGCGTCATCAATGACCAAGACATTCCTCAATAGGTCTTCAATAGGCCCCATCTCTTGCACGTATCCCTCTCCAAGACCCTCCGCAGCGCTTTTCTCGAGTTTTCCTAGGTTTTGCAAAAGAGCGTGAGCGCCTTACTTTCACTCCGTATGCCAGCAAGGGAAAAGGCCCCTTCAGTTCGACGTGGATCCACCGCCAACCGTGTCCCCAGCCCGGTAGCGTATATTTTGACTATGGTAGCTCGAATCTCATCGATAGGCTTGGGTTTCGAGAGATCATACCGATTGCTGTGGGATGCCTGGCTCTCCGAGCTACGATATGCGGGACAACCGAAGCCTTCAATAGCCAGATAGTAGCACTGCGGGAACCGCCAGTGCTTTTGAACACTGTCAAGTAGTAAAGGTTGTGGACATACTGGGATTGGCCGTATATATCCAGCACAGGACAGTCCCGGAATCTGGCTTGGGGCTTGGAGCTTCTTTCCTCAAGCCAACAAGGGGCTTCCGGTAACCTGACATGAGCCCTGGCCCTCACTCGTATAGTTGGATGAATACTTGACGCAAATGATGCGCGTGAAGTGGACACTGCCAGAAGGCTATTGATTGAACCAGCTTTTTATTGTTGCTTGCCTAACAGGCTCACTAGAAGCGAACAAGCATGTTTGGCTAGGGGGACATGCGTCTATCTCCAGAGCACCTCATCACAACCACACTCTGGGTTGGTTTATATGGCAAACCGGCACTACGTCGTTAGTAAACCCCAAATTTGGACTTGACGAATCCATCCCACTTGATATTGCCTTTCAACTTATATAAGCTACCGCGGCCCTCGCCGTGAAGCTTCCCATTAAATTTGCCGTCCCCTGCGATGTGGCGGTTCAGTCCCTTGAGGAACGACTGCGCCGTTAGGGCCGCTGCGGTCCCGAGGCGGGTGATTACTCTACGGGGGAACGATCTGGTGTCGGGTTTAGCGATTGGCATCGTCTGGGCGACTTCTTGGGCAGAGAGGAGGCTCGTGCCTAGGATGAGGGCCAGGAAGAAGAAAAGGAGGAATCTCATGACAGACGTGGCAAGGCGTTGGCAGGACCGAGGATGTGGCTGGGAATGGAGAGTAGAGAAAATCCCAAAATCGAATGGCCCTGAAGAAATGGATTTATAAGGGATTCCTCCGGTTGAAAAGTCGATGGGCAACGGTGTCTACTGATTTGCTCCGGATTTTGAGGTTGGGCAATGCGTGGAAATGGCCCTAACAACGTTTCCTGTGGACATCGAACTGTTCTCAACAACTGTGAAACGTCCCGCACATCAGCCATCCGAAACCACCGGTACATAGGTTTCACACAACAGCAAGCCATCCACCATCGACGTTTCAGCATCAGTCGTTGACCGCTGGATCGTGTATCAAAATTGGTGCCCGTGGTATGGAAGTGGGCGTACATGGGCGACTCTGCTAATCTCGACGATGAGCTGGATGATGTGGGCAACTGGGACTTGAAGCGCCTTGGATCACCATCCCACCTCGAAATGACGGCTGCCATGGCGTCTTCATGGACATGCCTCTGGTATTCCCCTTTCCAACCATGCAATCCACACGCATCTTCGTGCATGTGCAAACCACGCACCCTTCCACCACCATTAGCAAATTCCTAGCATCGCAAGGAGTGGATGGACGAATGTCTTGGTCACCTTCAAACTGCCTCTACGCATGCCCAGCAGGATTCTCGACCTGTGGGTTTGGGTCAACTGGGTATGAAGGCAAGCCCTATCCATCTGAGCAATTGGATGATCATCGCCGCTCGTACCTGGCCAGCCATCCTCACACAGGGATCTAAACAGGTCCGCCAATACCACTCGTGCGTTCTTGATTCACCTGCACTTGCAAATCCCGCCCGGCCTCATTCGCAAAAGATGGAAACTGGCTGCCGGTATCCCCTCCCCCGATGTAGGCTCCGCCTATCGACAAATGCGGAGCTACTCATTCCTAATAAACCTTTAATGAAACTCCTGCTGAATGAAGAAACCTCTTTTAGGCTGATTTGTACAGTATGAAGACAGTGCGGACTTGCTCTGCCGAATATTGATGTGGAGTACTACAAGTGGAAAAATATACATGCGACCACTCATGTACATTTGAGATTTTCATAAAAAACAAGGGCCATGTGATGTTGCAGAAGGCTGGAGGCTATTGTCTATCTGCCAAGTACTCCTCCATCTCTCTGGCATATCTGGCTTTGTCTTCGGATGCCTTCTGCTCCCAAGGGAGTCTCTTTTCAGGGCTCATGGAGTTCCACTGGCTCGCAATGATCTTGCTGATCGGACCAACAGTACTACCAGGATACTGTTCAGCAACCTGAGGGCGAACCGCTGCGAGGTAGAATAGAAACCCTGACATTGGATGCTTGGGGGCTGTAGGGTTCTTCTGCTTTTTCTTTTTGCGCCCCCTGGGGTCTCGAGTAAGTGCAGCATCCTCTTCCTCCATCCCTCTCTTTTTCCTCGCCTCGATCTCGGCTTTCGAACGTCTTGTATATACAAAATCGGGATTCGTCACCAGAAAATCCCGTTTAATGGTTTGCGCCTCGGTGAAGTATCGGTTACGCTCCTCCTAATTGATGGAATTAGTGGACGATTGCTGTGAGTATCAGGCCACATGTCTCTTACTTCGTTCAGGTTCTTCCACCGATCGCCTATTTCTTTACTAATTTCGGCGACGCTCATATTTGGATTGGTCTCTAACAATTTATGCCGCATTTCTTTATTGAACAAGAGATAGGCATTCATCGGCCTTTTCAATTTCGGGCTTCCAACATCCCCTTCCCCAGTAGAACGCCGACGATACTTCTTTTTGGTGTTATTGGGACGGCGGGTGTATACGTAATCCGGATTGGTCTCCAGGAACTGAGATTTCAGTGCTCGGGCGCGCTCAACATATGCCTGTTTCTGGGGCTCCTCCATCTTGGCCCATTCATCACCAAGGATCTTACTTTGAGCCGCTGTGGTCATCGTTGGATCTGCCTGTTGAAGCTGCGGCCTTCGCTCACTGGCATAGATCAGAAATGCATTCATGGGTCTCTTGAGCTTCTGTCCGGCAGGCGTTGTGTTTAAAGTCAAAGTGGGACTTTGCGCTGAATCGAGCGCTTTCGAACTGCTCTTCGGGGTCCTGATGCCCGCCTCTTCTGTGTTACCTTGGGCCTTTGTGTTGGGTGACATAACAGACTTGTCATGTGAGGCCTTGGTAAGCGAACCAGATATCTGAATGGGAGCTATCGTTTCGCTAGGATATTGAGAGAGATGTGCAGGCTGAGTCAGGATCAAATTTTGCGGGGATCTTCGAGGATCAATGCCTTGATTGAAACCAAGCGCTTTAGAATACAATGTGATAAAACAGCTTTGGCTATCGAGCCTTCCATATGGCTTTACCCTGTGAAGAGGCGGACACTTCGCCCTCACCGTTTTGTATGCTGTTGAACATTAATTGACTGTTGTCTTCTACATTCCTCGAAGTACCGCTGGTTTTGGCGGCGAGCAGGGAGTTTGTCTACAAAATGGCCCGTTAGTTACATTCGCGGCTTCACTGGGAGAGACTAGCAAAAACCAACCATGGTATTATCATTGACAACATATGAGGTCAAATTGTTTCTACTAAAATTAACCAAGCTGACAAGCTCCCCAGAGTAATCTTGGTTAGTGTACCCCATCCCACTTGACAAACTAGTCGGATCTATTCCACCAATGGCATTAGTATTGTCCGGATAACGTCTTATGAATGAAGCAGTGGGCGACTGCGAGACAATATGCGCGGTTGAGATGGCTTGAGACTGGTTATTGGAGGTTGGGAGGTTTTGGTACGCAGAATATTGCTGTTGCGAGACCGACACTAGATGCAATCATGTCAAACCGAGAGTGTCATGTCTATTGAGAAACGTCAAGCATACCAAGAGGAGACTGGTGGAAATACGGGAGTTCCCCGGCGCTCTGTGGCATGATCCGCAACGCTTGGCTAGAAAAACCGGAGGCAGAGTTGGAGATGCTTTGGATGCCATTCAAATCGGTGGGAACGCTGCTCAGGAGCGAGCACTGTAGATTTGAGGAGTCGCCTTGCTCCTGCTGTAATAGCGTAGAGCCACTTTTCCAAGGGTCGGACGAATTCAGGTAGGCTCTATTGTCGAACTCATTTGCATCGAATTGCCGAGGGCCAAACGAATCTAGAGTTCCTAAAGGATTGAAACCACCGATCGGATTCAAATTTTGACCGAGCTCTGGACAATGGCTGATCCCTTGGTTGCGATTGGGAAATATCATGTTGCTTCTCTGGGCGGGTTGGTTTGAGTGAAACGCCATATCCCTCGTAACGAAAAACGAAGTTGACGAGTGTTGGGGGTCAAATGGAGTGAGCGCGAACCTATTTGTTTGGCCAAATCCTAAGAAAAAAAGCCATAAATCATTGGTCTCAAAGCAACTCCACGTAAATACGCATAAAACAAGAAAGGGGTCGAGACTCTGTGAAGTGCATGGAGTTCGACTCGGAAGCAAGAAAGGTGAATACAACGCAGAAAAGGTGAGGGAACACAAGTGGGTGAAGCCATGAGTATACACGACATGTATCGAATAGAGTACTTTAGAAATCGATTAAATGGCAATATATCGGGACTTACTTTGAGAGAGAGCTAGTAAATATTATTAATGCGGATATTATAGTTGAAACAGAATAGAATTCGAATGACGACAACCAGAAGTAGAAATTAAGTCAAAAAGAAATTGCAAAATAGTGTATATATAATGTGAGAGCTGCTGGCGAGTCGAAAACCTTATTAAAGGGAGAAAGGAAGAATAAAATTGGAAGTCTGAGTCAGAAGAGAGAAATCAATTAAAGGGAAAAGTATTTTAATCAGCCGATGATGTGTAGCCCCAACGCGTTCAATCATCTAACATTGATTCACGGAACTGGCTAGCAGTCAAATCAAGTTGGAGTGATCAAAATATGTGATACATACTGTGGTATGACCTAAAAGGAAATCCCGGCGGAATGCTGATTCGTGGCACCCTGTTTCAATGCAGCCACGTGAGTGCGCTTGCTGCGAGGAGGAAAGTATGAATCCCATTTTAATTTAATGGAACTCCACTTCCCTATTATGTTTACCATCGAAGGCCCTGGCATGCATGTTTGATGGGTGCCAATTCATTGGACCTGCGCCCATCAAACAGACTGTAGCCTGATGACACGCCGTTATCACCTGACTGCCATCTATCCCCATGATGGCGCCCGATAAGGGGGTGTGCGACCTATGTGGCAAGAGAGGTGGCTTATGCTTTCAGCCCCTGTACTTAGGAAATTGGCACATGAGCGGTCGGTATCCGGCAGGGCCGGTCTCGGTATGATTAGCCATTCATGGATCAGTGCTGGTGAAGCAACTCACAGTCAGTCGGCGACAGGGCCTATCCAATACCCACACTTGCGCTTTGTGGTGAGTCTAAGGTCTTGCGACCCTGCATGGCTGTGCATGGTCAGGGTATTCCTCGCCGTTTGTACCCCAGTCTGGTTCCCTCGCAATTGTGGCTTCTGGGTGTTGGATATAGAGAGCTGGCGGGCTAACTGGCAGAATGCGTAGGATCAGGGGATCCTGGAGCCATGTGCTAGTATGGATTGGCTTACATTGGGTACATATTGAGCTGTCAAAGACTTGCCAACGCCTAGGACGAAGGGATGGTGTCTGTGCTTCAGATTTCACTTGGATCAGCCATAATGGTTTAGCCTTTGTGTAGATCGCATGCGATCCGGTGATGGCATAATGTGCCCCATTAGGATGGACAGTACCAGGACCCTATGGGTTGAACAGGAAGGATTGGCTGCTGATCCACACGCCTCCCTCGAGTACAAGTGCTGTTGGACACAATGCTCAAGCCAACCTTGTTTCATTCCACTCTGATGCGTGAATGTTTCTTGTTGGTGAAAAGGGGTCATTCTTGGATTACATAATCTTTATATAAAATTAAACAAAAGTCAAATATATAATAAACTTGATGGAGTGCAATTTTAAGCGATGTCATAACCCATGCGATTGCGAACTTTGACATGCTTCTTCCCCTTCTTGTGGGATTTCTTGCCAGTGTCTTCTGGAGGAGCTTGTCCACGTCTGCTAATAACGCTGCCGTCGTTGGCAACCATCTGTTGGTGAGGATAGAGTTTGACACGGTTGAAATTCTCCTTGGCAAACTTTCCAATCACCTGGGGTCCAGTGTGAGTTTTGTGAAAGAAGTTAGTATCTAAAGCAGAGGATGTAGATCCGGCAGGGGCCACAGCTTTGATTGTCTCAGTGTCTTGCTCGTCTCCCTACGGAAACCTCAGTTAGCAGCCGATTCTCAATAACACGGGAGCAAAACAACATACCCCGGCCACGGCAACGGCAGCGGCAACAGCGGTGAACTTCTTTCTGCGGTCGAACTTTTTGGGATCGTAGATTTCGGTGTTGAATTCGCTGGACTCGATTCCGGTGGGTGGTGGGTGATTGTACAAGAGTTTTCCCTAGACATCACGAACAGAAGGTTAGGATGGATTTCTTGAGATAAGTCGTAGGCGTTGACCAGACTCACGTTAACATAATCCTTGAAGATGAAACGGGCTGCCTTCGACTCATCAGGATTACCCTGGCTAGATTTGGTATAGCCACGAGCGAGCGCAAAGGCAATTAGCAACTCTTCGCCAGTTGGGACACCAGATCCACCCTCTTCTTTGGGCTTGGTCTTGATATGAATACCATAGGTGGCCTCGATGTACCACTTGGGAATACGTTGGGCGATCAATGCAGCTGGTCCTGTGTATTCGCGCATTTGATCGATGGGGAGAACACCGTTACAAACCATGTCAGCTTGGGTGGTAGCGAACGAAGGGAAAACAAGACCAGGGCAATCGCACAGAAGAATGGTATCGCTCAGGTGAATGGTCTATAGAATGATGTGAATACATGCCTCGGTGAGACTAGAACTAGAGGGATTTACCTGGAAATGCTTGGTCTTTCCGGGGGTGGCACCAACCGCCACCTTCTTTTCGCCTGCTAAGGCGTTGATGGTAGAACTTTTACCGACGTTAGGGTAGCCTACCAAACCGATGTTGGCCTTGCGAGGCTTGCCTTGACCGTCAACTCTTCCTATGGATATGTTATCTTGGCGTCAGTGTCCAGCCAGCGCGGTCCGATATGCAGCCTACAAACCTTCAACGATGGGGCACTCGGTTTCGAACAACTCCAACAGGTCCGATGCGGAACGGATTCGAATTCTCTCGTCTTCGTTATCAAGAGATTCATAGTGTTTATGGATATAAGGCTTTCCTTTGCTAGACCACTGTTAGTGAATGGATGTTTTAATCTGCAACGCTGAATACATACATTTCCTCCTCTTCTTCATCCTCCTCCTCCTCTTCATCGGACTGCTTCCTGGCCTCCTCTTCTTCTTCTTCGTCCTCCTCTTCGCTTTCGTCTTCTTCGTCTAATCTGTTGGACAGCTGAGCACGAAGCATTTTCTCCTCAAGTTCTTCTCTTTCTCTCTCTTCTTCCTCAAGCTTCTTGTTTGCAAGAGCGGCAGAGAAGAAGGTGTAATGAATGTTCTCGGAGTCGAAGTAATCGGCCCACAAGGTTCTATGCAGGTTCAATTGGTTAAAATCCACGAAACGCAGGGTTGATTAGTCGCCCAAATTACCTTTGTCTCGCGGTCAACATATCAGCTTTGTTGATGAGAAGCAAGTTTTTCTTGGTAGGATCCACTTCGTTGACGTACTTTTCCAAATCTGTGGATCTGAAGAACGAGGGATTTCTGGCGTCTACAATTTGAACGACCAGGTCGGAACGTTCGATGACTCGCCACAATTGGCGCCAAACTTCGATATTCCTCTCGAAGGGAGTGAGAAGAAGTCCGTGGTTTTCTTGCAACCTACGACACACAAATGGATTAGGAACAAGGCTGCGACATGGATGAGACCTGAATCTTACATTGCTAGATCTCTTCTCCAATCCAGGAAGGACTCTCTTTCGTCGCGTTGTAATTGTTCCGCGGTAGTGGATTTGTCCCAGTGAGGTCTGTATGAAGTTAACCGCAGGTAAGCATAAAGCCAGTTGATCAGTGTGCAAAAGGACCAGGCTACCTTCTAGGGACAGTCAGCCTCTCCCTGTTCTCTTCCTGCTTTTGCAAGGTTTCTTGCTCCTTATCGGGGCTAAGTAAGAATGGGTTTTGGTAATCGTTGGTGACTACTTTGATGTTCAACTTCTCTATAGATATATATGACGTTTAGGCAAGGGCCAAATAGAGTTGGTAAAGAGACGATCTAACCAGCAGTAAATTCGGTTCCGGCCAGTTGGGCGGTTCTTAGGAAAGCATCGAGATCGCCTTCTTCGGTGATGGATTGCATTTTGGTCCACTTTGGCCCGTCATCCAAATCGGTGGTGTGCTATGCGTGGAGCAATTTAGACTTTGCTCAAGAACAATTCTTCTGGGTAAAAAGAATAAAAAATACCATGGTAGTAGCATCATCTCTGGGACGGGTGTTTCCCTTGAAACGATCCCTGATAATCGCCTTTCCCAGGTTTCCCAACTTCTTTGACTTTGGCGGCATTAAAAAATACTATGGTATGTGTAGAGCTACAGAAAAACAAAGAACAACGATACCGGAGAAGAGAGTGACCAGTGAAAATTTCTTAAAAAGTCCCGCCAAAAGGAATTAGTAACCAAGAGGATTGTATAAGTTTTCCTCTCGATTCCCATATTAAGTAATTCACCTCAATAATTTCCAAGCGGACTGAATTTTTTTTCTTTATCCACAGTCGTTTTACTAAGATTCTTAGTAATCCGTTTTTTTTTTGCCCCTCGATTTGATCAAATGAGCCGTTCTCTCAGTCACCGTCGCCATGGCCGCATTTATGCGCCTCATTTTTCAACTGCCAGACTGGTGCACACCGGGGTGTTCTATGTCTTTGCAAATTTGTCCAAGTGGGGGTTGTCCATGGGTGGACACTGATGTCTGTTCTCCATTATACTATTGCCAACAGTCACGGAGTGGGTGGTTTGCGATTTAGCATTCAATGTGATAGCTCTTTGTTTACTTCCGTTGTCTAAATCCTATTGTTGGCTGCAACAATCCAACAGTTCACGATGCTGGTCGCGGCCACTCTAGTCTAGTGAATCCAAGGGGACTTTCCCAGATAAACTAGCGAGGGATGATGATCCAAGGTGGATACATGCAGGCATTGCAAGTTGCGCGTCTCTACACGCAAGACACGGAATCCGGGGTCAACTTTTTTAGCTGGAGCCTATCCGCTGCGCATCCGCTAATGGCCTAAAGGCTTTGTGCCAACCTAATCGCCAAGGTGTGCCGCGATAAGCCATCTGGTGTTGAATGCGGATGGGAGTGGATAGCCAAGTGGCATTGACGCTAGCTCCCTCCCATAGGACAGACTATCCGCGTTTGACAGGCTTAACCTTATCCTGAGACCTGTGCTGCTGGACTAGCATAGCCAACGACATAAGCAGCATGCACCGTAGCCGACCAATAGGACAAAATGCTGATAACGGAATTGGGTGCCAAGTCTTCCATACAAGCTCGCACTCAACTAGCCATCTTGAATCAAAGCTCCCCAGCAGCCATCCAACTGGATACTGATTATTCTTAAGTAGCTCTGCACTGTTGTATCTATACAGAGCCCGAGGAAAGCGCAGGAATTTTCTTCTTCCTACCTTGACTATGCTGGGCTGATGTTTGAAGGAATGAAGATTTGATCTGGAGGCTGTTAGGGTAGCCGCATGAGAAGACAACGTGTGTGTTGACCACCCAGCTATCTTGTCCCCATATGTACGCGTTTGGCCATTGAGCCCTGCAACGCTCATAAAACAATCTATCTGGGAAGCGGCCGAAAATAATACGCTTGAAGAAGTAATATGGGGCAATCATACAATGGAAATAGAATGTTGAGAATGGATGCCGTGGATTGCGGCGAAAGTGGGTGTCATGAGATCCGCACCGGATTGTGTGGATTTGCTAATCTCTAGATCCATTGATTGCTCAAACCAAGCCTAAATGGAAACAATGCCAAATCTGCATGCTAAATCCATAGAAATCTTGATTTAGAATTTCCAAAGAACACTTCTATCCAATCCGACATTCTGGCAAGGATAGTGAGTAATATCCCGATCGGTGTAAATGGGCATATGCCGCAATGTCCTCATTCCCAGTTGGCAGAAAAGCCTGCGCACACAGCTCCTCCCTACTCCCCGGTCGGCAGCGCCAGCACACAAACAGGCATGAAGTCCAAGTGAGAAGTTGGCGTTGTATTGATGAGCCCAGGATCATATTTATAATTGACTTCAAGTATCTATGAATGACCGATTTCTCAGCCAATTAACTATACATGTTATTAATCTTAAACTCTAATGGTACATTAGCGGTCTGCAGGAGGTGAGGGGGATCTACAACGTCTCCCTGGCTGGCGTTCATTTTGGTAGAGAAGAATGTTGGGAACCTTGCAATAAATATAGTCTCGATACAGCCCTCCGAGCTTCATTTGGATAAAGCATTTGAGATCCACCTCTGGCTCCTCGAGCCAAACCTTGTATAGAAGCGAGTCTTTGGGGATCAGCTGGGTTAGTATGCCACGAACAATGCTCCATCCTTCTCCAGAGTAGTGAAGATCCAGGGCGCGGATCAGTCGGTGGATGTGGCAGTTGAACATGGTATGGAAGGCGACATGGTAGACATCCTCAATGTTGTCGGCCTCCACGCAACCATTGGGCAGCACATCCATCCGCATTCCGGTCGACTTCTCAAGGGTCTCCTGGTGGACCTTGATCCCTCCAAAATCGCGCACAATGAACCCTACGAGTTTACGAGTGATCGAGTCGAATCTAGCGATCACGTTTTGTCCATGGGCCTCAAAACTAAATCCATGCTGAACCACAGGGCGCACAAAGCAGCGAAGATAGAGCTCGGCATACGATCTGAAGAACTCTAGGCGTTTCTCATGTGTGTCTAGATCGAACACCTTGATTACGTAACTCTGGCCATCGGCATCGCGTTCAACTAATGAGCAGCAGATGATTGCTTTTTCATTGGTCCCCTCAAGCAAAGAGTCGGTATCTTGGCGGACTATACAACTTAAATGTTTGGCGATATCTGTATCGTCGTGTCGAATCACCACACTGGCTAGCTCATCAGCTATTTTGAGAATTTGCTTGTCCTCAATGACCTGATCGATAACTGGGCGAAGGGTCGGCCCTAGATAGGTAGTCCAAGGGGTGATTGTGCGCATGGAGGAGCTTACTTTGATGCCAATGGAAAGCTTCAGGTTAAGCTTGGGAAGCGCATCGAGGAAGACAGTACGAAGAGCAGCCAAAGCCTTGGCTGGCTGTCGAATAGAAAGCAACTTGGCGAAAGGAAACTTGTCGAAAACGTTGGGGAGCTGCAATTCGTGAACAGGGATTATCACATCTTCCTCAGGATCATACAAGCTGTGGTCCTCTTCGGTCATGGCAGACAATGCAGGTTTGATGAGACGTTCGAACTCTCCACGGATTATCACCCTTTGACGGGGTACGGCCACAAAGCAAATGTTTGGGGCTGAAAGATCGGCTTCCCAAGAGAGCGGTGGAAGAGGACGGACAGCAAACCTCGCCTTGTGCATCTGGAATCCGTAGAACAAAAAAGTCAGACAATACTAAAAGCAGCATGTTTAGAAGCACGGAAGCTTACAGGGTGTGTTGCATGGCCTTCCACAATGCTCTGTTCCCATGCGATACTGGAGGAATTCCAAGAAGGAATGGGCTTTCTGGTGCGATAAGCATGCTCCGTATGCTTGACAGAGCTGGCCAGCTCACCACATATCGACTCGATCAAACCCTGATCAATATCTCTCCATTTTCCCATTTGCCTAAGCAATACACATGGATCAATCTCTACAGCAAGATTCACGATCTGAAAACCTGTGGGTTAGAGAGAGGTTTCTCAACAAGCCAATGGTTGTCGCCCAATACCTCATCAGAAATAGACTGTACGATGTAAGCTGGATAGTCGCAATCCATGGGATCCATGAAGCTGACTCCTACGGAGTGATCGACAATAGGGAGATGCATCAGCGGAAGCATGAATGTGCCAGTCTGCTTCATCAAAATCTCGTCATCCTCAGCTTCAAGGTCAGTGTTTGAGATGACACACCACCACTCGTGCTCAGCATCCCCCAAAGCCTGGGCATTGATTAGACGGGAGTGAACAAGCTTCTCGTTGACCAGACAAGCGACCAGGCGAGAAAAGGTGGCGAAATATGCCTTTTGCTTCAAGCTACCTGGGAGTGAGCCCTTGAGGAGGTCGTTGTTCCGATAGCCGGTTTTTTCCATTTTTATATTAGAGTGATGTAAAATCGGAGAATAATTAAAAGCGATTCGGGAAGCCATTTGGGATTGGAGACAAATTTTTTAGAAGAGCGATTTTGAACTTGGCACTATACCTCTTGCCCAGATATTTATACGGGAAATACTGCCTTGATTGTAATCGCGGATCCAATCACGTGCCCCAGGGTGCTTCTAGAACTCAGAAATAGATTTGCCATAGTCTAGTCCGATCATATTATGTCCCTGGTATTGTGGTCTAGGAATTCGATGCCTAGGGATGAAAGTCGATCATGGGCCGATCTTGTTTTGGGATCCGTCCTGAAATATGGTTTCACGGGGACTAGAAAAAGCCAATTGATGGACTAGCAACTCTGAATATCGCTGCCAAGTTGACTTTTGGGGAAACTTGCCCTAACTCGGATTACTCCAATTGAGATTGGACTTGGTACTCCTCAGTGTACAGATTACTAATTCACCTATATCTGGTACCATGCATGAGTACTTGACGTAGTTTACGACCCAATGTGTTGAACGCGGTGTAGTTAGACAGGGCCAAAGGTTCGCACGCATAGAGCCTGCAAACACGGTGAACACTCCTCTAGTCAGGTTCCCCGCCTTGTCCCTCCACGCTGACTTCGCACGGAAAAAAACAAGCACCAGAGGAGAACTCGGGAAAACGGTCAGAACAAAGCATTCCTCAACGAGACGTCCATAGCTCCAACTCCATTCCTCTGATGGTGCCACACAAAATCCGTGATGTTCACCACACCTAATAGATCAGATAATTTTGGCGACAATCTGATAACAACTTCACTAAGATCAGATAGTGACGCATCTCTGATTGGTGAAGGCCGGTTTGGGACTGAATATGGAGAAAAGCTGCTGAAGCTTGAAGGGAAATTAGATCTGAAGATGCATCTAATATAGTTCATGGCATATGTATCTAATGGAATGCATTCGGCAAAAAAGAATGGCTGGTTTTGTAGTACATTTGTACCTGGCTATCGGTAAAATGGTATCATGCGTACGTGTCTACAGCCAATAACCTCAGCCACCTAATGGGGTGTGGTTTGGAATTGCTAATGGCAAGCCATATATAGGCTAACCTATCCTCTCAAAAGGGCCGCTCTGGCTGCCATAGAGTAACAGCACGCTTCAACAGCTATGAACCACAGTTGCGTCACCTCCTAGGGCAATGGTAAATTTCGCTCATCTGGTTTCAATCGTTTTTCGATCCGAGGTTCTTGCGGGGGAAGTTGGTTAAAAGAGTCATTAAGATATGTTTCTCCTTATTCAGGCTTTGGCAATCACCAAATGACCAGCCTCCAATCTAACATGCTCTGAAACCATGTCAAGTGATCAGCCCAAACCGCTACTCAAGATGGGTTACGTCCTCGTTGATGACTGCTATATCAGCATCCACATGGATGGTCGTTTAGAACCTTGTAAAGCAATAATCGAATAGCGCGTTATCTTATGAGCAGAATACAGAGAAAGCTTTCTTTTAGGAAGAAATGGGGGAAAGCGAAAGAGCTAAATTTCACGGAACGACAGGAGAAGACCGCGGTGACCTTCAGTAGGAGGGAGGTATATGTAGCCGGTTCAGCAGGTCGTTTCCTAAATATTGCAAACACGCAAACTACTGCCAGCCTAAAGCGGAGGTTCGTAAGAGAAGCGTCGCTGAGGAAAGCTGTGGTGGTGGAGATACCCATAAAGAGGAGAAGAACCAGCACAGGCGCAGTGAGAGTGCTCGTCCCGACGTTTGAGAGAAGTAACCGAGCTATCACCAGGGAGGGCGAGGAAGAAATTGTCCAGCTGCTGGTAGGTCATATGAATACATGGATTCTGCTTTCTGCAGCATTAACACGGTGGATCCGATATGGATTTGAATTAAGACAAATTATTCGGTTGCCATAGCAGAGGAGGAGAGCCAAAAGAAATACCATGAGTTTTATTTGGATAGTTTCACTTTCTACAATGCAAAGGGGCAGCCCATTGAACTGACAGAAGATATCGATTTCGAGGTATACTTTGATGGTGTGTTTTCTACCTCTGATCCTTCACTGCCTTTGATATGGTGCCAAAAGGTTGAGACTGTACTGTGAGTTGGCCCAACTGTGTCATTGACCAAGTTCCTACGCATAGGGCGTGTATAGTGGATTTTCTATTGGGGGATATGGAACCAGTACTCAGGAACCCATCATTTGGATCAAGTCTACTGTGCAGGATGACACTTGGTACCTGCTAAAAAGCCCATCTCAAAGTTATGCCAAGGCCTGGTACAAGTTTTGTTGGAAGGCCCGGTTCACAAAATACATCATGTAAGGTACCTTTCGTTGATCCTGTCTGATGCACAACTTAATGCTGTATTAGCGATTTTGTCCAGGAAGACCCAGAAAGGCTGTTCAAAGACATCAAAGGTCCACTTAGCCACTTGTCACTGCCTGTGGTAGTAGCCAGCTCCCCTAACCTGATGTGTTATAGAGACTTTTTATAGATGGCTCTGCAGAACATATGAGCAAAATGGTACTTGCTGCCAATCTACTTCAAACCAGGCTCCCTGCTAATTCTATGGCACATTCATTTTCCAGAGAGCTTCAGCAAGTGGATATCTTACCTGGAAGAAAGTAACCCATTTGCTGCATTGACTTGTGCTGGCAAGCAAGCTGATGCCATTTGATTTCAAGGGGATCTGAGTTACATTGTGGCTGCCAATAGTAATTTCTTGTGGTCTCAAGTATTCGAGGTTCTATCACGATGCAGTCTTCGCGAATTGACTAACCATATGGCTAGGCTCTTTCTTTAGGCGAAGAGTTTGCCCAGCTACCGTTCTTCGATGGCATGGCCAGAGACCTGATTTATCTTCGGCATGCCGTATCACTAACCGTCCTTCTCGTGTCCGATAGATCCCTGTGTAGTGAAAAAAGAGTTCCAACGCGTGGCGACAAAGCTCAAAGTACCACTCTAGCTGAAATGGTTGACTACGCTTCACCAATGTTAAACATTTGTCTTTAGTGGCGGGAATACACCCTGACTACGCCAAAAGTCGAGTTCTGGTTTAGGAACTTATTTGGTCGCCATATCCGCAAAATCAACCTTCGTAAGCAACTCATCAACCCCCAAGGCGCGGACGTTCTAATATAGTACATCTACCCTAGCCTGCTCCCCAGAAGAGTCTAGCAACGCACCCCCAGAGAACCTTGACCCAGTCACCGGGTTTGGCATAGATTTCGTTCCTTCAGATATCGAGTGGAGAGATCCACTGCTGCTCGAAGAAGGACTATACAACGAGATTGTGTATGGCGGAATGCCCATCAAGGTGGGGGATATTGTAGAGTTGCACCGTCACAAATTCACTAGTTGGGAGTCTGCGGGCGGTCGCTGGATAGCTCAGGTCACTCAACTCATCAAAGATGAGACGGGTGGGAGCTTTCGAATGATATGGCTTTACACGTCGTGCCAAACAGTCATCGGAGATGTAGAAAACTCGGATCCCAAAGAGGTTTCGACGATGTTCGATGTTCAGCATGGCTCATATGTTAATGCACATTCTGCTTAGCTATTTTACACGACATTTTGCCAATGTGACGACTATCAACCGATCACGTGCATCAAACGGAAGTGTATGGTGTTCTTCCACAGAGACACCTGTCCAGGTATTGTGCCCAGTATTCTATTAATCCCGGATCCACTAAAACCAACACGAACACACAAGACGTCCCACACGTATACTTCTGTAGATTCTTCTACGACCATCTGAACGGTTGCTTCTGGAAACTCGATCAGGAGGAATTATCTAATTCAAAGAAGGTGTTGGTGTGTGGCTGTGCTGCCACTTCAGACTCGGTCTTGCACAAATCCGAGCTTTACAATGTCAGGGAATACAGAGTTGGGGATACACTTCTGCTTCGTCCCACTCGGTACCGTGACCAGCCGCTCTACAAAGTATGCGAGGTGACCCGAGTGGACACACGATCGCAGCAGCTGACCATAAGATACTTCATTAATGCCAGGGAGACATGCCAGAAATACAAGCTCGAAGTGCCAAAGCCCGCTCTCAACGAGCTCTATTTTTGCGAAAAGTACGATATACTGAATCTCAAGGACTTTGGGAAAATCGGTAGATTCTGCCACGTAGAGTACAAAAGCCCGCGTTCCCATCTTCCGGTCAACTTGCAACACCATGGTGCGGGTTTACAGGTGACTAGCTTGGGATAGCTCACTTGCATGACTGAACCTTAACGTCTCCTGTTGCAGTATTTCTTTTCGTACCGATTTGAAGAGCAGGGGGAAAGGTTGCTAGAGATAGACTGCAACATCCCCGAACGGTTTCCTCCTTACCTGACAAAGAGCTCGGGCTACAAGAAATTGCGAGTACTGGATCTTTTTTGTGGCGGCGGCTCGTTTGGCCGCGGACTCCAAGATACCGGGCTTTTTGAGTGCAAATGGTGGGCGCAGAATTCATGAGCTCAAGGGGCTTGGTCTAACGATAACTCTCGATTAGGGCGGTTGATATCGACTGCATGGCTACCTTTACCTACAAATCCAACGCCTATGGGGAGAACGTCCAGGTCTATAACCAGAGTGTTAATCTATTCCTTGAAAACTGCATCAAAAACAATTCCTGCACTCCCAAAAAGGTGCGGTTTCCATGGCAGCCCTCGCCCAGAGCGCTTTTCTAACCCCAACCTGGACTATCATTAGGGAGAAGTAGACATGATTTTAGCTGGCAACCCGTGCCAAGGCTTTAGCAGTCTCAACTTGAATCGATCCAACGACCAGTCGCAGAGCAACAACTCCTTGTTAGCTAGTCTAGCTTCGTTCGTCGAATTTTACGAGCCAAAATACGTTCTTCTCGAGAATGTCAGGTAAGAGCAAGAGGGCGAGCCACTAGGTCCCACAGAATGATAACCAGGTATTCCGTCTAGCAACTTTCCGAAGGTGACTGTGGAGGTGGACGGAAAAAAACGAAGCCCATTTCGGATATTCCTCGCCTTCTTGTTGGCCATGGGATATCAAGTCCGTTGGAGCTATATATCCGCTGCTCACCACGGATGCCCTCAAAACAGGGTCCGGTTCTTTCTTTGGGCTGCAGGTTTGTGCCATTCTCACGGTTCTTGAGAATCCAGCGCACCACTCTGAGTTTTGTTAGCAAAAGGGGAGGAGCTACCGCTGTTTCCACCGCCCTCACATCATGGCACCAACGCAAGATACGCGCAAACCTCGATCACCCTTCCAAGCACAGAAAAGTCGGTTATATTTCAGGAAGCTTCCATTGAACCTACAGGTTTTCTGATCAACAGGCTTGTTCTAGAGTTCCTGGTGTAGTGGAGCCCATGTTTGCTAGCTTCCCGATGAGAACAATCGACGAGGCTATTGGGGATTTACCGCCCATCGGCGAGGGCCATATCCAGGTAAGTATGCACACGACCTTCAGCAAAGAAATCTACTAAGCCAAGCCCCCAATAAGCACTTCGAGTTTCCAGATCACATGGTTGTTCCTCTTCCCTACGAGCAGCAGATGCTGGTGAACCAAATTCCCATATACCCACCTGGCTGTGATTATCGATATCTTGTCGGGCAGAGATTGCCAAATGGAAACACTGTAAGCAAACCCGCGGTTGATTGCCGCGAAGACTTCCTGACCTCTCAGACCATGTAGGTTGTTCTTCCTTCGTGGCTCAAAAGGAAAATCGCCCGGGGGACCTCGCTCGGGACTCAGTTTGGACGAGTCGATAGAGACGGTCTCTTCCAAACCATCACCACCCGGTGTGTTCCAACGGGGTTTGTAAGTGATTCCCTTCGATCTGCGTAACCTCACCACCCGGACCTAATGGGTTTTCCGCCTAACCCAGCAAGGAAGAGTGCTCCATTACCAGGAGAACCGCGTTCTCAGCGTGCGTGAAGTGGCTCGAGCACAAGGTAAGCCTCCGCTCGACACGAGTCGGCAATGCATGCCTAAACCAACAAACAAACCTTAGGATTTTTGGATTCGGATCAGATAGTTGGCCGGCCTCAAGATCAATATCGCATAATCGGTATTCTCCCAACATATAGATAGGTTTGCAGAGGCGGGACGTGACAAAGAAATTGCCTTCAATAGGAAACTCGGTTCCGCGCTCGCTTGCGTTCGCCCTTGGTGCCATGTTGACGTTTAGGAGACAGCAAGGCCTGCTGCATTTATTCGAGCACGATTACTGATCGAGGGCTTGCTTTGCCTCGCCCCAAGTCCCTTTTCCCAGTACTCTGCTTCGTTTGAAAAGAGCCCTGGAAAGCGTTAAATAAAGTAGCACAACATCGTCTAGCCTCCAATAACGCATCGCCAACTGGAGAGTGGCCATCTCCGGAGGAGACGGTGCACCTGTATCTCGGAAAGCCCAGGCCAACATGAAAATGGTTTATCCAAAGTATTTATTTCACCAAGTCAAACAAATGGAAACAGCGTTGCACCAGAAACATCAACAATTAGATCCGACTGGAAGTATACAGCGAGCATCGAGCAGTGGTAGATGGGCGATCTCTGGAAGGGGTTGTGTGAAGTGGACAAGGATGGAGTGTGAAAACTATACAGAATGGTGGTTTTACAAGTTCGTGAGGTTACTGTGTCTGGTCGTACAAGTGATTATGAGAATCCTGCTTTGCCCATGTATGTTGGTTATCCCGGCCATCCCAGGATTGTAAAGTTATCGTGTTAGTGAAGATTAAGAAGAGATCGGGCCCACGCTCTGAAGCTAACCCAAGAAAACCCCCGGACCAGGAAGTGCACGCGCCGACTTAGACGAGCGCTAATTCTAGGGTCCAGGTACGGCGACACCATAGTTTGGTAACCACATTCAAGTCATCGATCTTCACTTCGGAGCCATCCCACCAGCATTTTCTCTACAAAGCAAAATCAGTCAGTTGTGGTCAAGTCAGGCGGATATCTAGGGCCTATCTTACAGCGGGCTTTCTCCAAAAGAGCAGGAGCTTTTGAGCAGCTGCCATCTGTGCAGGCTGTCCAGTGGTACGAAGTCGGACCATCGCCACGCTAATGATTGCTGTCCGGGCAGGCTCGGCGGTTCTTACACCCCATTGGTCGTCTTTGGAAAACCCAGCCGCGCAGAGCATCTCGACCAGTTGCTGCTCAGCAAGGTTATCTTGGGTAATTTGCCTATCAAGTCCATTGAAGATGTTTTTCTCTTGGACCAGATGTTTCCCACATTCAACCTTGATCCTGACGATGTCCAAGCTGGGCTCCGTCTCACCCGCCAGGTCCGTTGCAGAATTGCGAGCCTTTGGGGGAACTGGGAAGTAGTCTAGTTCCTCTCGAAGCAGAACAAACGCCTGCTTGTTCAAGAAAGGATTGTTGAGGTGGTTTCCACCCAAAAGCGCCTGAAGTGTTCCATTTTCGCTGGTGGAGACTTGCGTAAGGGGATTGCTCCTTGTGTAGAAGCTCAGGACATACTGGAAGATGCTAGGGTTGAAGTCACTATACACGAGGTTCTCATTCTCGTAATTGAAGGAATGGTTGTCGATATCCAACTCTGAATCATCATCCATGGGATTTCTACCCAGGTTGAGGCCATAGGGAAACATGACCAGTAGTATGCTCTCCGGTAGGTTCACCAAAAGGTCCCGCTCTACCTGCACCAGAGTGCCTCGTAAATCAATTTTGATGATAGTGGGGAAGTCGGCTTCTTCCTGTGGGAAAGATAGGGAGTAGTCATAGGAATCGGGGACACTGGTGATTGGCGCATCAGCTCTGGAAGCCATATTGTGGACGAGTTTCGTGAGTAAAGTGATTTCTGGTGAGAGTAGAAGATAGAATTGCTCTGGTGGAACAGAAGAAATGGGCTTTAGATGGGAGGTGAATAGAGAGACCCGTTCCAAACAAACGTTCGCTAACCAGTAGGAAGATTATATGCCAGTGTTTCTGATGAGAAGTAAGGGACGAATTGCTTCAGAAAAAGGGAGTAGGGATAGGGTGGCCAATGGAAGGGTGGCCCTATCAAGGGGAAGGGGGAATCATTTTATCAGGAAGCAAGCATCTAGATGAATTTTTCCTTGATTTCATTAATAATCGAATCATGTTTCTCTATCAGCATCCATGAAACTGGCCGATTTGTTAGAGGTTTGTGAGCAAGGGATCTTGATTGTCCCAATGCATTAAAGCGAGCCACGTGATCAGGCGTGTGCTTCTTGTGGGCCATTGTGGTAATTCAGTGGAGGCATTGGGCCAAGTGAAATCACCAGAGCGGGCGGTATTGCTACGGGAGGGTGAAACTGATGCTAATGCCGACCACGAGATAGCGAAGCTCATGCTGTGACGACCAAGGGCAGCCGGCCCGTGAGGACATCTCCTGATTACTAATGCCCCTTGTGCCAATTCCCACTAGATTCACTCCACTTGCCGGTCATACGAGTTCCACCCTCCACTGTCTAAGTTTAGGCCTGACTCCGGAGATGTCTTGGAAATGGTGGCATGGAACGGTGATGGTAGAACCGAGCGATACATCAATCAAGCAGCGGAGTAAAGGTGGGAATTTGGCAAAGTTTCTTGACGATCAATAGGCGTCCTACGCGGAATGACGTATTGAAGCAATATTCCCACCCTACCAACCGCCCCCCTCAGAAATTAGTGAGGTGGCATGCCACCGTGGCCCCACAGGAGCTGTGGCTACAATGAAATATCCAACGAACAAAATTGTC
The DNA here is from genome assembly GCA_002104905.1 of Basidiobolus meristosporus CBS 931.73. NCBI lineage: Eukaryota > Fungi > Basidiobolomycota > Basidiobolomycetes > Basidiobolales > Basidiobolaceae > Basidiobolus > Basidiobolus meristosporus. The sequence goes on along the minus strand of MCFE01000612.1, from coordinate 6,558 downwards.
AGATACTTGTACACAATCATGCTGTTGTATGCTCTAGTGGGAACAGAGTGCCGGTCACGTGGCTTTGGGGGTATGAGAATTTCCCAGCCAGATCATTTGCAGCTGTGCCAATAACGTAACCTGGTATTGTTCTTCACAAGCCTCGGACCATAAGAACAATAATTGCTACCAAGTAGGCCAGTTTCGAGAGTACCACTGCTTCAATATACCACCATGTCGAGCCCCAATTCTTCCCCCACCGCTCAAGGTAACCACAAGCAATACGAGCACATTCTTTTTGAAGTCCGAGGAAAAGTCGGCTTAGTTACCCTGAATCGCCCCAAGGCTCTGAATGCTTTGTGTGATGACCTTTTCAAGGAGCTAAATGAGGTCATGGCCCGTTTCGACGAAGACGAGCAGGTCGGCGCCATCGTCTTGACCGGAAGCGAGAAAGCTTTTGCTGGTATGTTTGCAACGTTCTGTTAGCAGTATTCTGCGGCCATTTGTTCTAACGACTAGCTTGCTGAATGTGGCTTAGCTGGCGCCGATATCAAGGAGATGCGCAATACTAACTACCTGGGTAACCTCCGAAACAACCTCCTTGGCCATTGGACCAAGATTACCACTGTACGAAAGCCGATTATAGCTGCAGTCAATGGCTTTGCCGTATGGTTGTTTGGTTTACCTTGGTACTCTGCTAACACACTAACGCTGGTGTATCAATTTCCTAGTTGGGGGGTGGATGCGAGTTAGCAATGATGTGCGATATCATTTATGCTGGGGAGAAAGCCAAATTTGGACAACCAGAAATCAAATTAGGTACTATCCCTGGTGTAGGTGGGACTCAGCGTCTTATTAAAGCGGTTGGCAAATCGAAGGCAATGGAGATGCTGCTGACTGGCACTTGGATGATGAATGCCGAAGAAGCGGAAAGGGCCGGTCTTGTCAGCAAAGTCTTCCCAGTAGACCAAGTCGTGAATGAGGCTGTGAAGACTGCCGAAATCATCGCCAGCTACTCCCAGCCCATGGTCCAGATGGCTAAAGAGGCGGTCAACCAATCATTTGAGTTGCCACTTGCGTCTGGCCTTTTGTTTGAGCGTCGATTATTCCACAGCACTTTCGGCACGGTAGGTGGTCTGGGAATTTGAACCCTGGGCAGGCCGGTAACTAACTTGCTCCAATTCTCCATGTAGAACGATCAGCGCGAAGGAATGGGCGCATTTGTCGAAAAAAGAGACCCAAAGTTCACCAATAGTTAATTAGCATAGTGCTCTGCCTCACCATGTTTCTATTCCACCATGTAACACCTCATACGTGCCGAAGTAATAAAAAATTGACCACTGGCTGCTGCAATGCTGTGGTTCGGAATCAACTCGATAGGACTAAGTGTCAAGTCTGCGTTTCTGTAACCGGATGTTCATGCGCTTGCCGCCCTCCAGACTGCCTTGAAGGGGCGAGTGTTTGCTATTTTGACTATTGGCTGGAAAATATGAGGATAAACAGTCTTGGCCAGGTATTTGACCAGTTTTACTTCAATCATCGGGTTATACGTCACAAGTGTATCTTTGGGAGTGCCTGACATTCCCACGGCTTAGCACTAGTAGCCAAAATCCCAATGTTACCATGGAATTTTGGGATCTCACCCTAAATTATCGACATTTCTCTCAGCGCATACGTTTACCCAGAAGTCACAGGTTCAGATGGAATTGCCTTTTCTACCGCTATTGATGAGTTTCTCACGCTCTATCCGATTGCAAGCCATGGTAATAGGGGAATTCTTTTAAATAGAGAGTATCCCTCCTTGTTTGTCAATCATCCTCTGCTTCTATCAAGCCTGTGTACACTCCAAATCATGCAATTGTTTGTCGGTATCGTTTCTACCCGCGGTTCTGCTGCTTTCCGTAATGCCCGCACCCTTTCTCAAGTGTCTCGTCGTTTCTATTCCAGTGGTAAGTGGCAAGTGGCGGTAAAATCGGGGGTTTTTCCACTGAACTAACGCATGTTTCTCTTTCCATTGATGCTCAACAGACAAGGTAAGATTTCAGGGGATTCTAGCGAGGGGTAACTGGGTCTCTTTGCTCACCAGTTTGTTTTCTAGAGGGCTGAAACCATCGGATTTATCGGCCTTGGACAGATGGGTTTCCATATGGCAAACAACCTTATTCGCAAGAGCGGTGCTCCTCTTGTGATTCACGATGCCAACAGCGGGGCCCTCAGCAAATTCACCGCTCTGAATTCTGATCGAAGCGTCGAGATCGCGAAATCCCCAGTGGAGGTGGCTGAAAAAGCTTCTGTAATCATCACCATGCTCCCAGCTTCCCCACATGTCAAGGAAGTTTACCTTGGCCCCAATGGCGTGTTGAAGGGATTGAAGAAAGGATCGCTGGTGCTGGACTCCAGTACTATCGATGCTTCGGTCGCGCAAGAAGTTGCCAAGAGGGTCGGGGAGGCCGGCAGTGTTGCCTTGGACACGCCAGTTTCTGGCGGCGTGCCTGGCGCTGAAGCTGGTACACTGACCTTTATGTGTGGTGGCAGCAACGAGCAAGATTTCGAGCGCGCCAAGAAGGTCCTCGTAAACATGGGAAAGAACATCGTTTACTGTGGAAGCAGCGGTAATGGCCAAGTAGCCAAGATCTGCAATAACATGCTCCTTGGTATCAGCATGATGGGTGTTTCGGAAACCATGAACTTGGGTGTCAAGCTAGGAATGGACCCCAAGCTGTTGGCCTCCATCCTCAACACATCTACCGGTAGATGCTGGTCTTCGGAAGTCTACAATCCTTGCCCAGGAATCGTACCAACTGCCCCCTCCAGCAAGGAATATGACGGAGGATTTGGAATCTCTCTCATGGCCAAGGACATGGGATTGGCCATCAATGCAGCCAACGACTCCAAGACACCCGTTTTGCTCGGTGGCTTAGCACATCAAGTCTACCACCAGGTCATGAAAACCACTGGCTACGAGCGCAAGGACTTCAGCATTGTCTACAAATGGCTGAACGAGAAGAACTAAGGTGCCCCCTCCTAGGCGCACCATCAAAACCACATTTCCCTCGATTCATTCAATTGGCGGAGACACTGCATACGATTTAGCGATCGCGTTACTATTTCACTTGGTACTTTCTGCACTTTAATAAATTGATTTCATGCACAATGAACTTTGCCCACCGGCGATGCCACCTGAAGATGTCCAGCATAGTTGCCTCTCGTAGCCTGGAAACCAGGATGGGTGGCGTATAGAGAAAACGCAGCCGAGGTTGCACTACAGAAGCCTGCCGTCCCCCGCAGTCGGCGGCTTGATTGGAAAGCAGCAGCTGTATGATTAACGTGCAGTTGGCCAATGTGACCAACTGCATGATGTAGCGGCCCCGAAATGCCCGTGATTTGGTAGGTTTTGAGGGGCAGCGCTGAACTGGTTTAGTACGAACCTAATGCCATTGGCAGGACCGAGTTGCACTTGGGCCTGTTGGATTTCGGCCAATCCGACCCACTCAGCTGAGGGTGGGATCCGGCGGATCTCATATGTTGGTTGAGCAGTGTGTTCGAATCGTATCCGCTATTTCCGGTTAAATTATGGATGCCCCCATGAGCCCTGAGGAGCCTCTCTGGAGTCACGGGAATGCGGAGATATCCAGTCATATCGGGATGAAGTGACGCCCACTAATGAAATTTGCTTTCTACCTAGCTCACCCGTACTTCTAACCAAAACTCGATTTGGGACCAGGTTGGACATGTCGGAACCAGAGTCCTTGACCAACGATAAAGGTAATCAGGAATCCAACAGCACTGATAATTCCGGTGGTGTGCACAGCCTCTTTCACAAGTTGTTGAGCTCTCTACGAGGAGGCGATAAGGCGTCGGCAGATGAGGAAGCCGCTTCGGAACGCGGTGGGGCGGACAAAGTAGAGAAGCCAGCCAATCCTGAGAAGAGCGAAGAGGAGCGGAAGCAAAGAGCCAGAGAGCTGTGGGATAAAGTCCGTAGCCATGTTGTAGGTACCAGCAAAGCCGGCGGCACTTTACCACTAGCTGATGTGGTGGAGATCATGGAGCCGGTTTGGAAGGTGCGTCTCGACCAATGAATGTGTCAAGTCACGAAGAGCTAATTCTTTCCCTTTCTAGAGCAAAGCAAATGCCGACAATGAGGAGGTGAAGCCAATGGATGAACAATATTGGTTGGAAGTCCTCGACCCTAAGCACAGGTGGGGAGGCGCGTTAGCCAAGCATCATAAAGTCTGGCAATCGTTGGATACGGACCAGGATTTCTTTACCTGGTTGGATATAGAAAAAGGTTATAGGTCCCACCCTAAGCTCTGGCTCATGCGGCTTCTGGAGAAATTCACCTCTGTAACCATACTGGAGCCTGAGGAGCGAGAGGACTACGTGGTGGGTGTAAATGATGAAGGGAAGCTGATCTATAAGAAGAGTGGCGAGCTCATACACTTGCCGAAGACCTACATCAAAGGCTTCGAAGGGATCTACGTGATTGGGCCAGATATGGTTATTTACATGGCACGAAAGGTTGCCGGGCGCTTTCATCACTCCACTTTCCTGGCCGGTGGGCCGGTTCTATGCGCCGGGACTGTTGCGGTATCGCACGGCGAACTCCAGGAGTTGACCAATGCCAGCGGACACTACAAGCCTTCAGAGGAGCAACTGAACGCGGCCGACCAACTCCTGAAAAAGATGGGCGCCGAGGGAGAATGGAAATTGGAGAGACCATACGATAAAGACTAGCAGTGTCCAGCATCATCCCTGGTGAGATCGAGCCCAGAACTTTAGAGCATCCTGGTAGATATTTTCCATGAACTCGATGGCACTTGAATGAATTGTTGGACATCATCCTCCCGCTGCACTATGATCGATTCATTTCATGATGTTAGCTAGTCACTAGTCACCATTCATGCCATCGATAATAAATGCATGATAATTAAATCCCTGATTCTCTCTGGGTCCCATATAAGTGCAGACCCCGGCTGGGTCCCGGGTTTTCTACTGTAACCTGGACGTTATTTATCTCAGCTCCCGCTTCACAGTAGGTGTGCTTGCTTCAGTATGAATGGGCCAGAGGATCTTTGCGTGTGTGATCACCGAGTCGATCGAGCGGCACCTTGCACTTGCAGCAGGCTATCTCAATCACCCGGCGTAATTAGTGGGCAGGTGGAAAGTTTTTCCAGTTCGGACCCCCCAGCCTTAAATGGTAAGCAACATTGCGTGACAAGAACCCTAACTCGCCAAGCCCTGTTAAGTTTCCAGAAGACCTTTCTAGCCTAAACTCCGCCCACCATTCTCCCGAAAGGGCGGTTGCAAATCCCTTCGATTCTGTACCCCAGCGTGGAAATGCCAATCTCCTAATCCCCGAACTGGACGATCTCTCGACGGAAGAGCAGATCCTGGGTCAGTGAGTTTCCCCAACTTGTTCCCAGGCGGATGCTAAACCTTTCAAAGACATCAACGAATTTACCAACATAGGCCAGCTCAATACCTATCTGCGAACCCGTTACGGCTACCCACCCTTCTTACCCATCTTGCGTTCGACTTATCTCTCCGACATCGAGAAGCTCTTTCTTGCCGTGCAAGGGCGCTTCAAGGAGCACTCGACCCTAGTCCGGGTGTGGATCAAAAATATCTCCGAGGCTCACGGTAGGTTCTTCAAACTTCGCATTGCTTGTACAAAGGCTTACGGCGTGAGCAGGAGCCACTCTGCCCGAGATTCAGGCTCAAATCGAGTCGACCGGGGCTCGGTGCACTACCGAAGAATTGGACAGCATATTGTCCGGGAATTTTCTAGAAGCCAACGGGAACGGTAAAGAGATGCGACATAAGGTTGTGACGGGCGGTCTGCTAACCGTTCAGTATAGAGGGGGCCGTGCGTAGCCAAGACAGCCGGGCACAGCCTAACGTGGCGAGCGGCACAACCGAAGGGATCCTATTACCCGAGCTCAACTGGGAGAGCTTTCAGTATTTCATGGATCAAGATCCAAGCGAGCGACTGAACGAAGTCGACCCGAAGATGTTGTCCATCCCTAGCTCCGAATCCGATGAGGAGACACAGAGTAAATATCGGCCACTTTCCTTCCCGGTGCACTTGACTGACGTGTATTAGAAGATTCTCGTAACCAAGTGGCCAGCGGAGCCTCCGGGGCCAAAAACCAGAAACAATACCAGTTCCTCACCAGCAGCCGCTCCAGAGCTCAAACCTATTTCAAAGCGACCAGAAGGATGATCCAAAAGGTATGTGTCGGGCGGCAAAACGTCCCCACCTCCCTCGCTAACCCGATCCCCACTTCAGGCGAAACAGATCGAGCAGCAGACTGGGGCGATTGTCTTCATGGCCGTTGCTAGGCCCACCAACCTGAGGAATGCGGTTTTTCATATCAGCGACAACATCAAGTCCTTCGAGCCCGAGGCGGGGGTGGTGTCGGCCTGCTCCAAGATGTTTCAGAGATACGTGGCGTCATCGGAGGATCACAAGGTGAGCGTATTCAAACAATTGAAGGACCAGAATCGCGTGATCAAGGAGCAGGCTAAGGAGTTGGAGCGGATCAAGATGCTGTTGGCGTCGCAGCCAACCGAGCCAGA